>QLPN01002576.1:6332-29660 GCA_003314395.1 Albatrellus ellisii | reverse complement strand
TTCCCCCGGGCTCAGCATGCCCTCTGCGCCTCCCTGCGCGCCTTCAGTACCACCCCGGTAGCGTATGGACACACCTCCAACATCGGCAGAATGCCCATCAAGATCCCATCATCCGTCCTCCTCACACCGTCCCCGACCTCGCTGACCGTGCAAGGCCCCTTCGGCACCACTTCCGTCCCGCTCGAGCCATACATGACCCTTGCATTCCCCGCTCAGGACACGCTCAGCCTCAGCGTTCAGAATGCCATAGAGAAGAACTAGCGCTCGATGTGGGGGCTCACGCGCACACTTATCAGCAACGCCATTATTGGGATGACGGAGGGATACACTACCTCGTCCGCGTCGGATTCCGCGCGGCATTGGAGGAAGACCCGAGGGGCATGGAGTCGGGCGGGAGCGGGATGCGGCTTAATATGAAAGTGGGGTTCAGTCATACGGTCTACAAGCCGGTGCCGCCGCATATCGAGGCTGAAGCGCCGGTTCCTACGAAAATCGTGCTCAGTTGTATGGACAAACATCTTACGAACACCTGCGGTTGCTGCAGGCCGTGTGGCACTCGGGGCAGCCGAAAGCGAACTAACGGTTGCGCCCCGGGGGACGCTCCATCCCTCAAGCCCCAAATGACGACCTATGCCTTTCGTCGGGTAGGCTCTGTTCGTCCTGCCAAGTGCCCTGCCAGGTTCGCTAGACCAGGCGACTGGGTAGGGCCTTGTTGTCATAGCACGAGCGGTTTGTGAGAAGACAGTTGGCATGAAGCCCCCCTTGGGCGCGAAAATAGACAACGCCGAAACTTAGGATGAATCCCACGTCCAGAGCAGGCCATGTCAGGCCCTTCCGTCGCCACAGGGTTTCAACCAACGACTGGATAGCTTTCTTGGACGCGTACATTCGAGGATACCGTTGTGAAAGTGAGGCCACACACATGGCAGGTCTCGCGATGCTCGTACTGTGGGATGTGAAGCCAGTAGGCACCACAGTGGATGGCGCGATAGAGGCACCTCCAGAGAAAGACATGTGTGTTGTGGGAGATCGTCTTGTTGCGGATAGACCGATACGTTCAGGGGTCGGGAACCCTCAACGGCAGTCGCCAGCGCTAATATCCATAATCGTTTACCAGTAAGTGGAAGGTGATGGAACCACTGCAGACGCTTGCGGGTGGGGGGCTCGGATCCACGCCCGACTTTCCCAATGCAGTAGGTGATCTGTAAGGCCATCGATAACAAAGTGTGAGGCGCTGACCACGGTCAGGCTTAGTCTCTGCAGCTGACCTCAGCGGAAAAGACGGTCGTTCTGCGTGTGAATCAGGCTGGCGTTGGCAGGCATGCTCCGGATGGCGCGGTTTATGGGGACAAGAGGTCAGAGGGGATGCGCAGAGAGTTATTTGTGGGTCGTTCAGTGCGAACCCCCCCNNCCCCCCCCCCCATTACGGCTCCCACAGTGTCGTGTCCTCGTGAAGACGCAGATGCTGTCTGAGACGGACTTAGTGGCGGTGCATCACAGCCGAGAGGGCGCACGCAGGTTCGAAGCCTCTCATGGGCTATGTCTCCCTTGGCCCCAATCCTTGGTCAATGAGGACTTCTGGAAGGAGCGCAGGGTGACTGCTGATGCCGATGCTGATGCCACCGATGGAGGGAGAAGCGTTCAGCTTCGCCGAGACTAAGGTTCGATCGAATACACTAATGCTGCACAAAGGCAGGAACAGCAACATCGCGGTCCCGGCCCGCCTAACTCTATAGATCTACAAAGATCTTTGCACGGGACACAATATTATTACTACCTTATTAGGGATTGCTCGGACGTTGTATCCGGGCATCGATAACCAGTCCCAGCCCCGGTTCTGGGAGTCTCTGGCCTGAAGCTTCAGGCCTCTTGTGGCTCCAGTGAGACGTATATGTTGAGGTAGAAGTCTCAGCGGGCGCCAACTATTGTCCTCCCCTTCGATGTTACACCTTACTGCTTTTTCTTTTTCTATATGTCCTCCTTGGGTGCTAGGTCCATTGTTCTGAGTTCCAGGCCTTCAGATGATGAGCTTGAATTAACTGTTGTAGTGGCCTCGACACCAACGATCATGGCATATGATGTCGATATTGTCAATGAGTATAATCCTATTTTGTAGCACGCCACAACGAACAAACATATATACTGTATACCATCTCTCCTTTGCCCTCAGGTTGCATCTGAGTCCACTACACACCAACCACTAGCAATCAACAATCATGATCAGTCTGCTGTTGAAGATTACAGCAGCCACGCAACACACGGACCTGTTTAGAGTCAGGGTCGAGATGATCGGACGGTACATACACTAAATTTTTCCTCACGCGCACTATCTTTTCCCTTCAGTCTTCTACGAAGAGACTGAGGTCAGTACTCAATTACTATACCATTCGTTTTCCCTAAATCTCACTACATTTTACACTGTAGAATATCATATCTATTCTACAGGTACAGTACTATACAATAAGCTCTCGGTCTTCTGTGAAGAGACTGGGAATATCACATCTACCCTACAGATCCATCCACTCTCTTGAATGAACCAAACTTCAACGTCTGCATCAACTAGCACTCAGTCTCAGTTTCACCTTGACCATACCCCATCCATTATATCTTCCATCATGGTCAAAGGCAGGGTCTGCAAGATAGTCCTCACCAACTCCGGAGCCGTCCAGCCTTGATCACACTCCTGTCAGTCTCCTGAACGAAGTTCAAAAAACCAGTAATGTGTCATCAATATCCAGCATATCGAAGACAATCAGACACACCTTACAGAAAGTCCAGCAACCATGATGAGTCAACAAGATCAATGGGCTTAAAAGCTTACTTAAAGTGAGCTCATTGATCTTGTTTGAACTACAATGCAGGATATTCAAGCAGGCTCAAGGTAGGGGTGATCTACTGTTCTTCAGATCTCTGATGTCAACTAGGAATGGCAAATTGGGGTGCAACTGACTCACTTCAAGTCCCCAACTAAGTTCAAGCGAGGTCTGTTATTATGCTACCGGGCCAGACTGGTGGCAATAATTGGTAGTGGGTCTCAGGACTGTCTTAGGGCCCACTACTTACGGCCCAAGAACTCGTCCCGCTGTATGTTAGTCTGAGGTGCCGCTTCTTACGAAGATCATGCTCACTTGTACGAATAAACAACTAGGGCTATATGCTGCTGGGTGTGCAAGTGGTGACCGCCAGAACCATATAAGGGAAAGTGAGTTGCTCGTTCGTCTGCTGCTGGTCATCTCCCCATCTCCCTTAGTGTTTCCAGGGTATAAGGAAATCGTTGGAATGAAGTCTGTCAAGAAGTAGCATACCATCGTTTAATCCACACCATCTACGTTACTGTCTTGTGCAGGATGAGAGCCAATCATGCAGATTTCTTTTCTGGATGTACTGGTATTGATAGGTATTCTACGGCTCACAACATCAGATTGGCATTCCTGGGATAGCCTCCTTCCTTGTCGGCTTCAATCCTTAATTCTACGACTTTTTTTGTCTCCAGTACTAGATCTCTCAGCACCGTCTCCTGCATCTCTGAAATAGCATCCTCCCCGACAGTCGTCCTTAAATACTGCATGACATGGCTGACGTTGTGGCCATACCATCCTGTCCACTCGCCCACTTTCCGCCCATTCCACATCTCCTTCAACCGCATGCGCTTCTGGTTTTCACGCACATATGCGTCGTGCTCGTCCTTCTTTTCAAAGAAGACCAGTGCGTCTTCGCGCACGGCCTCCAAGAGTGGATCCTTGGCGTCCTTCTCAGCAGCCCCAGAGATCTCTGCTTTGACCTCGCTCCACTGAAAAAAGGCCTGGTACATGGGCCTGTCTGCACGCTGCTTTGCGCCCTTCTGGCGCTCGTGGATACGGCTGGGATGGTAAAGTCGCGACGACGCCACCCACTCGAACGCTGCAACTCTCGTGGAGAAACCGGCCCTCCACTCGTCCATCGACAGCCCGAAGAACCGGAATATGTCGTCGACGGATGAGGACAAAGGAAAGGCGGTCGATCGTAGCGGCGCCAAGGCGGGCGATATCACCTGCGGACGGTTGGTCTGCTGCACTGTGATGGAGAGGGCTGCGCCGGTGTGGAAACATGGCGTACCTTTAGGCCATTGGTGCCAAATTGCAGCCCGACGCTGTGGGCGATACAGCCCAAGATCATGCCGAGGTCGCCGTACGCGTGCAAAATCACGATACGCTCGTGCTCGTGCGGATCACTGCAGATATGCACATCGACCTGCACATACTCCGTCTGCGCATCGGCCACCACATCTGTGTGCGGGACGGGATCGTTGGATGCGCTGGGCGCGGCGAGGGGTATGGCATAGTTGCTCGTGCCCTTCTCCGCGGGCTCTAGGCTGCGAACGCAGGCGTGGGCACCAAGAGCTGCCTGAATGCCCTCAAGCTGAACATGTTCGTGGCGTGGGCTTGCAACGATGATGTCCACATCACCATGATCCGTCTTCTCCGGTGCCTCACGAGGTGTGTCGACGTGCTGGAACAAGGGCGCGAGCTGCAGGTGCACACGCGATTTAATGGATGTGTGGAGTTGGGTGGGTATACGGGGGAAGGAGGCATTAGGAAGGAGTCTGGCAAAGGCTTTCCCGCCCATGGTGAGGTGAAATCGTTCTACAGTTCCCCTGAAAGATTAAGGCAGATGCTAGATCGTAGCCACATATAGCAATTGCCAGTCAAACGGAGCGGCCGTGATACTGGCAGAAAAACATATGCTATAAAAGAGGTTATGATTACTTTCTGCAATTTGTGCCCCCAGACTGGTTGCGAGACCGAACAGCCTGATTTATTTCCTGCAGTTTTGTACAGAGGGTGGTTAAACAAAACGTATTCAGTTTGCGTGACCCGAAGAAGAAATATTACTTCTCACGATGCTCCATCACGGCGATGTGGCGTCTTTGACTCGGGCCAGGACTGCTCTCTATCTCTCCCCCAACACCTACCACGTCCGTGTTGTGATCCACGAACTCTAGCATGTCGAAGTTTGCACCCCATCGTCACTCAGCGAACAATCCGCGAGCAACGTCGTCAACCATCTGTCAGAAATGCCTTAAAAATGGTGCGTGTTGTGCTGAGAGCATTGCAATTGGTCACGCAAAGGCACTGACGCGCTCGCCGGGTTCGATAGGCCACTTCACATACGAGTGTAAGTCTACCCGGCCGTACGTGTCGCGCCCTTCACGTACACAGCAGCTCGAGAGCCCGCGTGTGCTTGCCAAGTTGAAGGCAGAGGGAAAGCCGTCGGTAGAGCTTCCTGAAGAGTTTAAGAATAAGTATGCACCGTCTTCCGCTTCGCTCGAAGATGCGGTCACTTAATGATGCGTTGCTGGCAGGAGCGGCACAGCCAATAGGATCCTAGAGGCGAAGGAGAAAGAGAGACAGATGGTGGATGGGAAGAGGCCCAAGAAGCGCGCTAGACGGTCCGTCCACTGGTTCCTCTACATTGTCTATCCGTTGACCCTACTTGTCACAGCTCGTCTGGCACATCAGACTCTGATTCTTCTGGCTCGGATTCAATGTCTGGTTCCGCCTCGGACGGCAGCTCTTCCACCTCGTCGAGTTCTGACTCAGATTCGGACTCGGATTCAAGTTCCTCAGGCTCGGATTCCGGGTCTGCTAGTTTTGGCTCGTCCCGGTCGAGAGAGAGGAATAACCGACGACGCGTCCCACATCGCAGGCAAATATCAAGTGCTTCGTCCCCTACGGATAGAAGGAGACCCAGTCCTGTTTAGGGACGTTGACAAGACAGGCACTCTGGCTGGACTTCATTGTTTATAGTAAGATACTGTATATGATTCTCCTTTCTAAGCTTGTGTAATTAGTGCAGACATTGCAGACATTGCATCATATGGATATGTACATAGAACACGGGATGACGTGACGAGTAGGTGGAGGCGCTATATCATGAACACCTGACGTCTGTCGCCTTTGTATTCATGACGAGCGCTACAATCAGTCTGAGGAAACAAAGTAGAGGTACATGAGATGAGACAAAATGATAGCATCATACTGGAAGAGACGCACCCATACAAACCCAACACTTCAGCGAATATGAGAATCAGAACCATCGCAACGAATACTTTCGATTCGTAAAGGTATGCGCGCACACACTACATGGTCCAAGTCAGTAAAGCACTAAACCACACCTGGCTGGTGGCAAAACACGCACCGCGTCGCCGACGATGCCTACGGCGTATCCCGCCGCGAGCCCTGTCAAGCCGCAGGCCAATCCTGCGCCTAGATGGATAAAACCCGCGAAGAGGGAGTAGTCCTGTGACGGATCAACTACGACATGCATTCAGCGCATTTTCCAAGAGTGCTCAATGAAGTAGAAATGATAAAAATACTCACGTCCACCAACAATGAGAACAGATACAACCAGGCCATAAACGGCGATGATACCGGACATAACCACGGGGATAAGTGACTGTCGCACACGTCAGATTGTGCGTCGGACAGCTGTTTTGAACAAATCCAAGATGCATACCCTCATGATCAACTCGGGTTTGAACTGACCCATGCCCGCGATGCCGATTCCCGCCTTCGAGGTCCCATATGCAGCGCCCACGGCTGGAACAAGAGTGAGTCTCGCCACTAGCTTGACAAACACGACTATGATAACGCACTGCTAAAGATGATCTGTACGTGGCGGCCCGCAGGAGTGTGATGGAGCAAGTTAGGTTACCAGTGTCACAGGCAGGAGCTCCAGACTCACCGACGACGCAACCCCCGCGAAGCCAAAGAATGGCGCGTATGGTGGACAGCTTGACATGTCAAAGACTGTTCTACAACAGCGGAAACTGCGCAAGTATAATAAAGGTTGTGTCTTGGACGGGGTCACTGAGCACGATACCAGCGCCTCTGGCGGTGGCGGTGTCCATATTCAGCGTGTGCCATGCGCGCCGGAGTTTGAATTCCCTGTTTCGCTGTCTGGGTGCGCCAGACTCAACTGCTCAGCGCTCACCACCGACGACAACGCCATGGAGGCTCTCCTCTTCAATGTATGTTCCTAATTTCTGCGTCTGCGGCATACCAAAGCCTGAATGACACAGCGCTTGGACTGGGCAGGTTGACACTGGCTTCTTGGAGGGAATCCTACGGGGGTACAAAGCTGGCCTCCTTACCCAAGGACACTATAGCAACCTGACGCAGTGTGAGACTCTTGAAGGTACATTATTCCTCTACGTCGTGCGCAGTGGCGCGACGGTGCTGGGTTGAATGTGGGTTGGTTGTGCATCTAGACTTCCGAACACAGCTGTCCTCGACAGACTATGGCAACTTCCTCGCCAACGAGTCATCGCCTATCTCTACGTCTACCATCACGGAGAAGGCGACGCAGATTATCGTCGACCAGTTCAATTATATCAAGAACAATGCTGTGGCGCCCCTCAGCAGGTTCCTTGACTACATCACGTGCGTCATACCGATACATCTGCAGCGTTGGTATACTCACTATAAGTGTTATCCTACAGGTATGGCTACATGATCGACAACGTCATTCTACTGATTACCGGCACGCTGCATGAGCGAGACACCCACGAGCTCCTGGAGCGGTGTCATCCTCTGGGATGGTTCGACACGATGCCTGCACTCTGCGTCGCGACAAACGTCGAGGAGCTGTATCAGATAGTACTCGTAGAAACACCGCTAGGTATGTCTTGTTCTCCCCTGTGCACCCTACCGAGGCGAGACCATACTCCTAGCACCCTACTTCCGGGACTGTCTCTCAGCCGCAGATCTAGACGATCTCAACGTCGAGATCATCCGCAACACACTCTACAAGGCGTATCTCGAGGACTTTTTCGCGTTCTGCACATCGCTCGGCGGGCCCACCGCAGAGGTCATGGCGCGCATACTCTCGTTCGAGGCCGACCGTCGCACGATCAATATTACTATCAACTCCTTTGGCACCGAGCTCTCGAAAGAACAGCGCTCGCGCCTGTTTCCAGCCATCGGCAATCTATTCCCTGAGGGCAATAACCAACTCGCTAAGGCAGACGACATCGAGCAAGTGCGCGCGGTGTGCGACAGTGTGCCGGAGTACCGCGTGTTCTTCGACACGCCAGCCAGTATGAGCCACGGCGTGGACACAGACGCCGACCTCAGCATCGCGGTGCAGCTTGAGGACCGCTTCTTTGTCGCAGAGGTGCACTACAACAAGCTCGCGTTCTTGCAGCAGTTCCAATATGGCGTGTTCTATGCGTACTTCAAGTTGAAGGAGCAGGAGGTCCGGAACGTGACGTGGATCGCAGAGTGCATTGCGCAGGAGGCGCGGGACCGCATCCAGGATTTTATACCCGTCTTCTGAGGCAGTGCACAGCCTTCTGCTCACCGCTTTCTCGTTCCCAACTTCTTGTTAGCATGCTATGATAGTGGGGTGGATGTGTTGGAACAATTTGCGCCACGAGTCTTAGCGCGGGTGTGCTTCAAAGCATCTCCTTTGGGTGGTCTTTATCTACTCTACAAGGGATGGCACCCCCCCCCCTCTAATGTTACAATCCAGAAGACGAGCATAGCTCCTTGTCCTCTTCCTAAGCCATCCACTACAAAATAAAAGGGAAGAAATCCACGCATTTATAAGATGCGAGATGTGACGACGCCCAAGTTGCCTGACTGACACAATGAAATACAACTTGCGGACGGACCGCACAATAACGATATAGACAGGGAAATATAATAGAGGGGGAATAAAATTCAAGCCGCGACGGCGATGACGGTCTCAGGGTATCCATCGGCTTCATGTGCGCCTTCACCGTCCTTTGCCACATGCTTCTCTGGTAGCACCGTGTTTGAGCCACGGCCCTCGGGCGGCCAGCACACGCCCGGCTCGGCCCGCGCGCCAGCTAGCCACTGCGACCGGCGCTCCGCGCGCGCGTCCATCCACAAGCCCGCGCCGCGCTGCTGGCAGCCGCCGTGCTCGGCGCACGTGCATGTCCCGCCGAGCGCGGCGGGCAGGTTCTCGGCGTCGATGAGGCTGCGGAGTTCTGCGACGTAGTCGGCGCCGAGCACGGCGACCTTGTCGGCGGTCTCTGCGGCGAGCCACGGCCTGATTGCAGCCCAGATGGCGGTGAAGGAGGAGGGCGCGTTCACGATGGCGAGCTGGCCCATTCTGTGGAGAGAAGGGTGGTGGGTGGGTGAGAAGAGGTACGCGCAGAGGATGGGTGGGGAGGGGGCGCACGTCTCGGGGTAGTAGTCCTGCGAGATTTGGAAGGAGCGGCGGACAAGCCATTTGATCTGCCAGAACTGTTGCAGGCTGCGGAAGGGCAGTCAATAGGGATGGAGCGGACGGGTGGGGATCGGGTGGAAATGTACCCGAAGCCTTTGAGGTCGACGATGACGAAGGCCTGGCTGATGGGCTTGCCTGCGGCCGCAGACGCAGCGGGGAGGACCTCGCGGGTGAGCGACTCTGCGTTGACAAGGATGGCTTCCCAGTGACGCTCGGGCGTTACGTGCTTGTACAATTGCGGCATGTTGACCTCTCCAAAGACCTGGATGTTCAGAGGTCGCCCTTTCTTTGAAGAACATGCGTTTGTCAGTGCAGGCGGTCAGGAGGGCATCACGGGGCGGGAGAACACCTTATCTGTCTATACAGACACGCCGGGTCGAGTCAGATGCGCGTTTGTGCATCCACACTGAATGGAAATCACAGACCTTGTGGAACCACATGGGCCAGTACTTGAACACCTGCTCGCGCTCCGGAAACTGCGATGCGAAATACTAGCGTCAGCCTCCGCCACCACGCACGTAGTCACATCTCCCTCACGTCATATGGATCTAGCTCACGGTAGAGGTTGTCGATTCCCCTGCCCTCAACAGTGCGTCTCCAGTGTAGACAGTCAGCAATCATTGTTTTCGCCCGTGGCACACTAAAATCGCGCGCTCGGAGGAACCGCCTGCACGAATGGTGAGCACGCATCCAATTCAGTAACCGCACTGGCGCATGCAGCAGCCGGGCAGGTGTGCAGAATGCGGCGCACTCACAAAAGAGTATTGTTGTCACTACCAAGGGTGTCGGTATCATGATACACGTTCCCGCGCACCAGCTCGTCGCGCAAGGTCTCGAGAGCGGACTGCTGCGCCGTGGTGAGCGCTGGCTCCATGTCAAAGCAAAACAGAAGCCACGGCAATTCGAAAGTAAATGACGACGAGCTGCAAAAGAGAAAAGGGTGGGAACGAGAGCCAATGCTGTTTCATAACGGAGTCCCTTTCCATGATGTACCTAAAATTATACGGCCGGGATTACAATATTGCCCTTGGGTAATCCGAGACACTGTAGCTTGCGAAGCCCAGACTCTTTTCGGTGTATCCTCGGACATCTAACCACTAGCCTACTTGAACCCTCAGACCCTAACTCTCTGAGACATGTTGAGATGAGGGATAAGAAGAATGGGAAACGAAATATGGTTGGTGAGAAAGGAAGTGTGCAATGAGTGATCATGTGGTCCGTGATATTGGAGACGTTGGTCCTAGTCCAGTGGACGCCATTGACTTTGTTGCTGACTGATACTCGTCGTCGTCACTGTAGTCGTCCCCTGGCAGTTCCTGCCCATACAGTTGCTGGCGCTTTTCCTGGTCTTCTTTCCGCAGATCTCGAAGATGGATTGAAAGTGCTCTCAGGAAATCACCCTGTGCCCGACAGACGCACGCTTAATCCATAGTCCTAAGTCAGATAACATGGGACGCACCTTTGGTACTCGAAACCGTCCAGCTGGAGCGGCTTCCTTCTCTTTCCGTTTCCTCTTCTCGTTGTACTGCATGGACAAATGAATCACCAACCGTGGATTGTTCTCATGAGAAGGCTCCAAAGAAGACACAGACCTTCTTCTGCTCTGCGATTGTCTCGTCGTCCGAGTCGGACACAGTGTACGACAGCACCGACGCAGCTGCTGAGCGACGCGGCCTTTGTCGCAGTCGAGTATCACCCGAGATGACGGCGCGACAGGCGCACTAGCAGTAACGGGGATTCGACGTGCATCGTGCGCACCGGACACCGTCCTAGGCGAGCAAGTAGCCTGAAGTGTTTCAGCGTCACCGGCACGGGCAACATCTCCAGGAGCTATCAAGACATTTAATACCTGCCACAGGTGAGCAAAAAACTAATCTAGTTTATGGAGGGAAAAGCGTATACTAGTAGGCTCATTGATCATTGCATGAATAGTGAATACAGCTATTACCGAACTGCTGACGAATCTATGTAACAACCTGCAAAAGGGGTCTGGAAGCGGTCGTGAGTGATATTGCCGATATAAAGTTGCCCCACCAGCAGGGTAGTGTAGTTGCGACGTGAAATCTGCTGGATAAGGGTTAACATACAGAAACATTCGTCTTCGCGGTCCCTGAACAAGCTCGCCCTGCCTAATTATATAGCTTATTATCTCTTGATCAATCTGTCCCTTTGGAACGAGGGACAAGTGGCGAGATTGTCAACACATCTACGTCTGATTATAGGACACATACTGAGTCCAGTGACTTACCAAACCCTGTAGATCACTACTTGTCGGTATAATGGTTCCTGTTTCAACATCATCCCCGCGTCATTGGTCTTCATGTCCATCGCCTCCGTCATCAAACTCAACGAGTCTTTGTGAATCTTCAGCAGGCCTCGCAAATTTGATATCTCGAGGAAGCGGGGCCTCAAACGTACGACAAGCATCGATGGAGGCAAGTCTTCGACTGCGATCTGGTACTGCTCAGTCATGACATGATAGATAGTCTAGATATATCTCTCGCAGCAATTTTCCCTGTCCGTAATATCAGACAAACGAACCCAAGACCCAGGATAGTAGGCAATATGCGGTACACTGCATACAAAAGGGGGACAAAAACCAACCTTGCTGGGGATTTTGTCACCAGATTTTTCAGGAAATCTTGATACTCACGCGATTCAAGGCCTGCGTATGTTAGAGCTTAGTTTAATAAGGCCTTATGGCGTTCAATAAAGGGATGTTAAAGATGTCATGTTTTGATACTGGCGTGAGCTTCAGAGCCTTGAGTTTTGTATTCAGTTCTCCCGGAGAAGGGTCGACACCAGGCGCAGCAACGAACACGGTCAACAGCATGAGTACATCAGCTGTACATGCGCTATAAAGTTCAGCAAAATCATGTGAATACCTTGTACTTCTCTAACATCTCCAGGATGGTATCTGTCACGATGAGACGACACGGCGGGTACCTGCTCCCCTCTAAAAATCATGTAAGCATAGCTCCATCGTCATCTCCTCCCATAGGAATGTCCCTCAGTCTGTCAGGAGCTACTTTCTTGAAGTAACTGAACACAGGATACGAGAGAGAGCGAACCCATTGTATATGCGAGTGAATGGCGAGGGGTAATCGAGTTCGTTGAATATTAACTGCAAGACATCATCTTTGCAGAGCGAAAGAGACGCTGGTCAATGTTTGATCCAGACATCGGGATGCGTTGGCAGGACGCACCGCAAAGGCGGTCCATATCGCCGCACGAAAGGACTGCGGTGTAATTCACTGATGCCTATAACAGGGAAGGGAGAAAGGGGACGACAGCAGCTGACGATGACAACACGCAGCAGCGGAGTGAGAACGGAGGAAAGGAAGACGAGCGCTATGAGGCTGCCATTCCTTTTTATTTATTTATTGGAGGGGTGCTTACCGCACCAGCAGGTGACAGGCTGGGAGGGCTTCCACCCCTCAGTTTGGAGTACCCTAAGGAAATGTTTGAACACACGCCCGTCAAGCGACACGTAGTGTGGAACTCGGAATGGCCGTCCAACCCCATACCTGGGGAGAACAGTGCCGGTCGTCCAGCAGCTGTGCTTCATCATGTAGCATGCCCTTCCACGTGCATTGGATGGTGAGGGCGTGCAGCAGCATATCACTTCCGTAGCGTAGGCAGCCAAGGTGTAGCCTGGCATCACTGTTATGACAGTCAGCCTCCAGCGAGTGATGCCAATGTGCCACTCACAATGTGGTTTTCATATAAGGTACTACCTCATACGATAAGGATTTTATACTTGGTTGCCAGGTTCAAGTCCGCGTTGTGCGACTTTTCCAGCTGCCATTGTGGTCACTCTCAGTACTATACTATATTGTACTGTACTGTAGGGCTGGCTGAAATCCCCTGGGTGGTTGCAGACTCTCCCAATGGCACCCACTTTCTGTGGGGCTTGTCCGATTTATTTCACAATTCCTAACAAGCTAGTTTTCACTCAGACTTTCTAACGAGTTACCAACGGGTGACCAACACTGTCAATAAACAGCCGTTGCTATTAGTGACAATCAGATTATCTACGGAGCTCTACACCAGTGATATTGACGATCTGGAGCAACTATTCCAACTTAACCTTAAGCCCAGCAGTATTTGTGTGCAAGACTTCAGTTGGGATAGTCAGGTATCTCGGATTACACAGAGCCTGTTGATGGATCGCGCATGCTAGTACGAGACCGACCTTTCAAACATCTTTTCCAATACATGTCCTGCCACCCCAACACCACCCGCGCAAGTGGAGGGACATTATGACTACATCCAATGTGACAATGCAACATCGCGTGGAGAACAAGGCACAAAGCTACCATGACGTAGCTTGCAAGCATAGAATTAATGTGCTATCCTGATAGAAATCATTGTACGACTGATTAGTGGCGCAAAGGGAAACTAACGTATCTTCACTGGGCGTGGCTGTCAACGAGGCAGATGTACCGTGCTGTTCTGGCGAACGGGTCAAGAAATCGTGATGCGAAGAATTCATATTCTGTATATTAATAAAATGGTGCGGTCGTAGGTCATGACGCTGTTGGTGGAGATGTAGGTACGACGAATGGCAAAGTATTAGACCCGGAGACATGCTGTGATGGGGGACAGGAAGGGTGAGAAGTGCAATGTGGTTGGTAAGAAAGAAGCGTGCAATGAGCAATCATGCGGTCCGTGATAATTGGAGATGTCGGTACTAGTCCAGTCCAGTGAACGCCATTGACTTTCGGCGCTTTGCACGCCGTTGTCGATACTGATACTCGTCGTCGTCACCCTCACTGTAGTCGTCCTCTGGCATTTCCTGCCCATACAACTGCTGGCGCTTTTCCTGATCTTCTTTCCGAAGATCTCGGAGGTGGATTGAAAGTGCTCTCAGAAAATCACCCTGTGACGCACGCTTAATCCATAGTCCTAAGTCAGATAACATGGGACGCACCTTTGGTACTCGAAACCGTCCAGTCGGGACGGCTTCCTTCTCTTTCCGTTTCCTCTTCTCGTTGTACTGCATGGACAAACGAATCATTAACCATGGATTGCTCTCATGAGAAGGCTCCAAAGAAGACACAGACCTTCTTCTGCTCTTCCTTCAAGAGGACTGACAGATGCTTGATCCAACGCTGCAAATTCGATTCCACTTTCCGCTTCCGCACTTGCAATTTCACACCTTTGTCGACTTTCTGCTCGGCGATTGTCTCATCATCCGAGTCGGGCACAGCGTACGACCGCACCGACGCAGCCGCCGAACGACGTGGCCTTTTTCGCTTTTCGCCGCCGTCGAGCATCATGCGAGATGATGACGCGACAGGCGCAGAAGCGGAAACGGGAATCCGACGCGCAGCTGCTGGTGTAAGAATTGTGTCGCTGCTGGGTGTACTCTCTTTCTTCACCATAATGTCCTCTTGGCTTAGATAATCCTCCTCAGAAAAGAAAAACTCTGCACCATGCTGGATGACGCTGAAAAGGCAATAGGGCTAGAAGAATATATTTTAGACACGGAAAGAATGATCTTTCGTGCGTCGTACGCACCGGACACCGTCCTAAGCGGGCGAGAAGCTTAAAGTGTTTCAGCGTTACTGGCACCGGTTGCGGGGCGATATCTCCAGGGGCTATCAAGACACTCAAGACCTGCTACAAATGAGCAAAAAGTAAATCGAATTTATGAGCGAAGGCCGTACATTAGCAAGCTCATTGATCACGGCATGGGTAGTGAAGACAGCCATTACTGGGTGACGCGGACCGAACTGCTGACGAATCCATCTAACAACATGCAGGGGATCTGAAAGCAGTCGTGGGTGAGTTTGGAAGATACTGCCGACATGAATCTGCCCCACCAGCAGGGTAGTGTAGTTGCGACGTGAAATCCGCGGGATAACTGTTGAAATAAAGCATCCTTCTTCGCCGTCCCGGAACAAGCTCGTCCTGCCTAATCATATGGCTTAGTGTCTCTTGACCAATCTGTCCCTATGGAACGAGGGGCAAAAGTGGCGAAATTGTCGACACATCAATGTCTGATTACAGGACTCACACTGAGTCCAGTGACTTACCAAACCCTGTGGATCGCTACTTGTTGGTGTAACGGTCACTGTGTCAACCGCGGTGTCATCGTCCTCGCGTAGTTGGTCTTCATGTTCATCGCCTTCATCATCAAACTCGGCGAGTCTTTCTGAATCTTCAGCTGGCCTCGCAAAGTTGATATCTCGGGAAAGCGGGGCCTCAAAAGCACGACAAGCTTCTTCATCCTCAGACGGAGGCAAATCTTCGACTGTGATCTGGTACTGCTCAGTCACAACATGGTAGATGGTGTCCTCGAGCCAAGAATTCTCGAGATATATCTCCCGCAGCAACTTTCCCTGTCCGTAATGTCAGATAAATGAACCCAAGACCCAGGATAATAGGCGATATGTGGTACACTGCATACAAAATGAGGAAAAAAACTGACCTTGCTGGGGATTTCCAGGCATTTCGTCACCAGCTCTTTCAGGAAGTCTTGATATTCACGCGATTCAAGGCCTGCGTACATCAGAGCGTAGTTTAACAAGGCCTTATGACGCTCAATAAAGGGATTGAGAAGCACGTTAAAGATGTCGCGTTTCGATACTGGCGTGAGCTTCAGAGCCTCGAGTTTGGTGTGCAGTACTCTTGGAGAAGGATCGACACCAGGCGCAGCAACGAACACGGTCAACAGCATGACTAGACGGACAGAGGGGTCTTTGCTAGGGAAATCGAGGTACAGGTGCCGAAGAGCATTGATCGTGCTTGTAACAGTTATGGAACGAGTGTTCATAAAGAGCTACGAGTATCGTCGTGTTAACAGAAGTTGAATGACGAGCAGCCTACGATGGTACCTTTACAAGATCATCGACGACCGAGCTAGTGCGGGTCAGTTCACATAGTGATCGGGCAAGCGTGGTAACCATCTGCACGCACGATAGTTCAAATCGGAGCACTCCTCTCCGGTCAAGAATCTTGAGAGCCGAATACGCCGACTCGTTCTGCTGGGCCTCCATGCACACCTCCGCCGCTACTGTGCGGCTGACAAACATCCTACGATGCAAATGAGTTGAGAACTAGGGTGATAAAGGAAAGCGTGCTCGTACGAAGGGTCCAGACGGCAGAGCTGGAGGACGTTGCGAACGATCTCCTCTGCGCGATGGTCCGATACACCCAATCGCTCAAACATCTTACGGAAGACAAAATCGCGGTACTGCGAGAGTGCGAAGCATTGAGGTGGATGATTCATTCTCCCGTATATATATGCGTACCTTTCTATCCATATGGAAACCATTGGCGACTGCTGGCGGAAGTAAAAGAGGTTCTACAGCTAGAGCCAGAGGAAATTGGGCCATGATAGGGTCCTAATGCCAGGTTGGATGTGAGCTCGTCAACGTGTGAGACTCATGTACTAACCTTGCTGCAAAAAGGTATAAACTAAAGTAGCATGAGTACATCGGCTGTGCATACGCTATAAAAGTTCAGCAATGTCATATAAATACCTTGTACTTCTCTAGCATCTCTAAAATAGCATCTGTCTTGATAAAACGTAAATTCGGCGGGTACCTGCTCTCCTTAAGAAATTGTGTAAACTTGGCTCCGTCATCCTCTCCTTTTCCCGTAGGGATGTCCCCTAGCCTGTCAGAAGCTACTTTCTGGAAGTAACTGAACACAGGAAATGAGAGAGAGCGGACCCATTGTGTCTTGATGAAAGGCACTGAAGAGCGGAAGTAATGGTGGATGGCAACCTGGACGAGGTAACGTGATAGATGTGCACCGCTGCAAAGCAGGATCTACGGTGTGCGCGATCCACGTTACAAAAAACCACCCGAGTCGACGCAACAAAAGGAATTGAACGCACATCGATCACACTTTCATTGATTAGCTTTCCTCTGCCAAGTGCCCAGTATAGCGCCTGTATCCGACCGAAACGGGCGAGGAAATAGTGAGCGCGGACGTAGGGGTCTTGCGAGAAACGGTAGAAGCGTTTAGATATGCGAGTGAATGGCGAGGGGTAATCGAGTTCGTTGAATATTAACTGCAAGACTTCGTCTTTGAGGAGCGAAAGAGACGCTGGTCAATATTGATCCAAAAATCGGGATGCGTGGGGGCAGGACGCACCACAAAGGCGGTCCATGTCGCCGTACGAAAGAACTACGGTGTGCCTATGACAGAGAAGGGAGAAAGGAGACGACGATGACTGACGATGACGACACGCAGCGGCGGGGTGAGAACGGAGGAAAAAGAGAGGAAATAAAGACGAGCGGTCTCAAAAGACGAGCGTTATGAGGCTGCCACTTGAAGGTCACAGCTTTCGTGGCCTTGTCACGGCGCTGTCTTATACATTGTGGCAAACTTTCTCATAATAACCTTCATCCCAGGGGTTTGTGCATAGTTAGCAGCGAAAGTGAAAGCGACAGGTCCCAACACAGGCCACACAGGAAATCAAGCGGATTACAATTATTCAGAAGGTACATTTGTAGTAACTACGCCAGACGCGCCACGGCAACTTCCAGCCTCGTACCTGCAACGACGAATGGAAAGCATCAAAGTTTACTTTTTCCAGTCGCTCCAAAAACAGCGCCACGGGCACCTGCCAAACCTTATTAACATTTGTATTGCACTAGGAGCACTGCATGAAAACCGTACCCCCGCCGCGAACACTGGCATCGCCACCCCAGGCACCTTGCCCCCCGCTTCTTGGAACATTTCTCGGGCCGTCAGTAAGTGCTCGTTCGCCACTGTCGCAAACTCGTACACCGCATCATCAATACCCGCCGCCTCAGGTCCCTTGCGGAACACCTCTTCCTGGCTCACGCCGTGCCTCGCCGTCACCTCCGCCGGTATCACCATCCGCCCTTTCGACGCGTGATACGGCAACGCCCGCAGCAGCGTGGCAAGAGATTGTGCCACCCCTAGATGCGATGCCGCGTGCGAGAATATATCTGACGACAAACCCAGCACCGAAAGATTCAGGTAATGCAGCGTTGATGACGTCGACTCGGCGTGCGCCGTCAACGAGTCTAGCGTCAGATGACCCGGTGCCGCTAATTCATAATCCTGGCAAAGCGTTATTACCCACACACGTTACCCAGAATTAGAGCAACACGCACTCGAGCATCGATGATGCGTTTCAAGTGATATGGCCCAAGGCCAAACCTCCTCGACGCGTCGAATAGCGCAAGAGCAATGGGGTGATGGGGTGGTCTGCTCTATGTCACATCATGGTCAATAAGAAAATCTGACATTGTGCAGATATCGCACGTACATCTGTAATACCCTTCACGGCGTCTCTCCAGAACTGCATCCTCATTCTTCCAATCATCACGTTCGAGACCGAGTCTTGCACCATTGCAAGCTCATCCTGCCCACGCAACACCTGTGAGTGTCGTACACAAATCGCGGACGCGCCAGACGTACAGAGAACGCCTTGATAGCATAATAGGCGTCTTGCTTGTCTTTCGGATAGAATGGGCCAACCAAAAAGCCTTCGTAGTCGTGCCTGCGCACCACGTCTCTGCAATATCTCGCCGGGTCCTCTATGCCTCCTGTGCTTGGCACAGCTGTGTTACTTACAGAGCGGCGGCATCGCTGAGACAAAGAAAAGAATTTGCCTGAACTGAGTCTAGTTCTTTTGAGGACGAGCGAACCCTGCACGCTCATAACAGGCAGTGGTGGCAAGAGCTGCAATTACTTCTGTGTGAAATCAATATGCCGACCCTAATAGGGGGTTAGGTGTCAGAGAACTCAGCCCGAGTTTAAGCTTCAAGCCTTCAACTCGAAAGCCATTTATTCTCGACAAACCTGCGAGTACAAGCGGGCTTGCTTCGTCTACCTATAACATCTGCCTGAAAACGTCGCTCAATGCAATCCATGTCTTCAGGACACTCAGGACTGCAGAAGGACGTACTGGCACTTTACCGACGGTGCGTAATACCCCTGCCCCCCATTGCCTAAGAACGCGACAACTGAACTACAACGATATGCACGCGCTGTGTAGCGCTCTCCGAATGGTACGCACGAAACCCCCTGCCACGCAACCTAAATTCACGCTCTTCGTGCGGTACACGTTCCGGACCCAGTCCGCGGGCATCTCCCCGCGCAATATCAGTGTCATTGAGCATTTACTACGAAAGGGAAGGCGGCAGCTAGAGACATATGAATGCCTTGCAGTCAAAGATTGCTGGGTGTCACAGGCGATGCGCGACTGGGAGGCGGACCAGCGGGCGGCGTATGTGCGGAAGGAGCAGCCATCGGTATCATGACTTGCAGTGTCTGATATGAACCTGACAGTATTATAGATCCAATGTCTATCCAGCAGTATATGTTTTTGAGACTATGACTATGCAAGGAGCCCAGTAACAGCAAGGAGGGGCTATGAAGAGGGTTGCTGGCCGGGATGTAACAAACCCTCAGCTGCAAGTTGAGCGGAAACCGACGCAGACGGTTCCTTTGGCTGCAGCTCCAATGCCTTTTTCTTCTCCAGCTTTTGCGCTCGCCGCTGCCTACGCGCCGCCCTAGTCTCCCCTGCTTTCTTCTCTGCAAACAACTTGACCGCGCCCTCATACGCGAGTCTACGCTCGTTGATAACATACTTGATGCGTGCCATACTCTTACGACACTGTACACCCACAGTCGTCCTGAGCATGGTGCAGGTGGTCATTGACAAGGGGGGACAGGGCGTACCTGCAACGCCTTGAGGCCAGTCAAATTGCTGAGCCTCCCCGGCGACACGCCAATGCGGCGGAGCTCCTCCTTTTGCGTGGAAAGGAGGTTGCGCTCACGCAAGAGGACGTACCATAGTGTGTGAAGGTCGCGGAAGCTCTTGCGCCTCAGCTCCGGGGCAGACCATGGGCGGCCTGTGTGTGCACACAAAGAGCGTCAGCACACGGGGCAGTACACAGCCCGCGCACGAGCGCACCTGTTTTAGACGCCAAGGAATCCTCATCCTCGAGTGCTTGGTACGTTATGGTTCCGTCGTCCTTCTGCTTTTTCCGAAAGAACGTATACAAGCCGTGGTTTGGGTTGACGGGTACGTTGAGGTGAGGGCGGAGCGCGCCGTTGGCCTTGGTACCTGCGGCAGGGACGATGTCGGTGGGTGTACCATAGTAGCGAGCGGGTGTAAGGGGTTTGAGGAGCTGTGATGTGCGTCGTCGGAAGGTAGAGAACATCTTGGCCGCTTCTCGCAACATCCTTCGAGTAGTCTTGCAAAGTGACCGTTCACTGTGACAGCATTCGTGACCGTATGTGACCGGCACCGTTAGACATCACACTCGGATTGTGCCCTGCCAGTGGGACTCCACTTATGACATTATAAATGAAGCATTCTACTTTCACATCAACAGCTCAGAGGTGTAGTGCCTGTGAATGATTCAAAGATATAATATACCGATTCCTCCCAGTCTTTGTCCTATTCTCCCCCCTGTCACACCTGTTGCTATTCCTTCCAAAACTTCCAATCCAATGAAGAATGTTCCCTAACACAGTGGACATCAACACATGTGTTGACTTCCTATATCCACCTCATATTCCTCACAACTGCAATACCACATATGAGTGCTTCAGTCGATAAAGAACACTTTACATACTCACACTACCAATCTATATCTATTTAAGAATGGGAGCATGGTCGTTAGTTAAATTTTCCATGTGGTTTTTCTCACTTACCTGACTCTGCTCCAATCTGCACATGGCAGTGTGGCATGTGCATGGTGCACCACACACAGCATGCCAGTGCACACATCCTGTTTTTTTTTACAATCACTTGTGCTGCTGCCCCCATGCTGCACATCCTGGCAGCCCACTACTGCCATGGCTGCATCCATGGGCTGCTCATCACACCTGAGCTTCTACCCCCACACTACATGCATATTGGCTGCTCACCACCACCATGTGCTGTATGTGCTGTATGTGCTGGCTGCTCAACAATTGTCACTATGCTGCATGTGTTGGCTATTCACCACCACCATGTGCTGCATAGACTGGCTGCATCTATCTCTTTATCATAACAAAAAGCAAATTGCATACTGGAGCTGACCATACTATCTCAACAGACTATATGGCCCTGCAGCCACACATGCTCCCTGCCACCCATGCAGCCACTGTACCTGCACCTGCATCCACTGAAGATGATGCAGGAAATTGGTACATCCATCCTCCTGTGCCCACCCATGTGCCCATGCCACTGCTGCAACAGTGTGCAGCCCCCTACCTGCCCATGTGGCCACCATCTGAACAGCATGCTGCATGCAGCCCAGTACTGCACCCCCACTGTGGTGCACCCAACAGGCACTGCATGGCTGAGGTGCCAGCTGGCAACAGTACAGTGCAGGAGGCTGCATGGGCCTGCACTGCCCCTGGCCACACATGTTGTGGCAGTGGTGGCATGGTCCCTACCACCCATGTGCAGTGTCCTACCCCACCTGCATGTGGTCCCCTACTGACTGTGCATGTGGTCCTATGCGACCCGTGTGTGTTCTCCTACCACCCATGCACATGGTCCCTACCACCTGCATGTGTGGGGTCTCTTACCACCCGTGCATGTGGTCCCCAACTGCCTGCATGCATGTGGTCTCCTACCACCTGCATGTGGTCCCATACCACCTGTGTGAGGTGTCCTACCCCACCCATGTGCAGGGTCTCCACCCACATCCAGGGTCTCCCCCTGCATGTGGCCCTTTGCTGCCTATACCACCACAGTACGAACAGTGCTGCTGCTGCTGCACCACATGCCACATTTTTCCTTTCTTTCATTCATCCTCAACTTCCCTACAACAGAACTATCAATTATATTCAACTTTCTGTCTATTGTTCATCTACTTCTGCTTATCTATCATTGTTTCCTTTTATTCTGTGTTGCTACATATATCTTCAACTGTGATCATGTCTTATTAGTTGATATTTCAATCCAACAGGTGTTTACTCTATCTTCACATTTTGCAAATCTCTTTGTGAGTTCTGTTGATACTATCTTTTTAAACAATAACATGTTGGGCAGAATGTTCAGGCTATGTCTTTTCTGTATTGAATCATGCTACTGTATTCATGAGTATCATTGTGCCTGCAAGTAGGCTGGGTACTTTGGCTCTACAATCATGTTGGCCTTTCTTCTATTTTTATGCATCTACACTTAAATGCTTTGGCAATATTTTCTCTTTTACTTTCCTTACACATAGGTCCAGTGTTCCTGGGTTGATGAACAGGGACATGTATGAGTACTGATCATTGTCAGCACAGTGCACCTGCACAGGCTTTGCCAATGGGTATGCCTGGGTATGGGTATGGGTATGAGTATGGCTGTGGCTATGGCTATGGGTTTTCATGGCTGATAGCCAGTGATGATCAATAGGGATGGGGACAGGACAGGGACATTCACAAGGTCTGTTGCAACTTATATATAATCATACAGATAAATATTTGATTATGTCTTATTCAGTCAATGTTGCAACACAACAGGTCTATACTTTACAGCTGGAGAGGCAATTGGAATTGGTCTGTAGGTTGAGATTGGTCTTTAAATTAGACTTGGTCTGTAGACAGATAGAGTAGTGTGTGCTTTCATTTTCTGTTGCAACAAGGTATGTATACTTTCACAGATGATGCTTTATAACTCAATGTTGCAACACAACAGGTTTTTACACTAGTCTATATTATTAGGGGAGCTCAGTTTGTAAGCAGTGTCATATTAGGGAAAAACCGAGTGTAATGAGGCCAACACATGGTTTTTTTGAGTTTGAAGTGCCACTGCTAAGACTGTCCTCCCCTGGTGTGGCACGCTGTGCATGGCAGCATGGCATGAGTGTGGCACACCACACCCAGTGTGCCAGCGCAACAAGTGGTACTGTGCAGCAGCATGTCCTGGCTTCACACCCTCCCTCTTATGCTGCTGTGCTTGCTCACCACCCATGTCCACTCAAGAGGACATGGGGAATTGGTATGTCCCTTCCCTTTCCTCTGGAATGTCTCCTGTGTGTTGATGTGTTTTTTCACTGTGGTGTAGGTGGGCCCAGCAGCACATGGTGTTCAGCAAGCTGCTCAGTGTGCAGGTGGTCATCAGGGCAAAGCTAGCAGCCATGACTGTGCAGGTGGAGGCAGAGCAGAACTGGC
>QLPN01002568.1:999-13768 GCA_003314395.1 Albatrellus ellisii | reverse complement strand
ATTGAATTATAAAGCATCATCTAAGAAAGTATACATAGCTTATTGCAACAGAAAATAAAAGGAAATAATACCCTACCTATCTACAGACCAATCCCAACTTACAGACCAATTCCAATTGCCTCTCCAGCTATTGAGTAGAGACCTATCCTATTGCATTGCAACATGGACTAATAGGACATTACCTGTGAAAGTTATTGCAACAGAAAATAAAAGGAAACAGTGCTCTACCCATTTACAGACCAATCCCAGTTCACAAACCAACTCCAATTTCCAAACCAATACACCAATCCCAATCACCTCCCTTCCACCATAAACCCTGTGCCCTCACCTAGGAGGGGAGAAGGTAGGTGAGTATAGTACAACAGTGCAATTCAACAGTACAATTTACCAATCCAGTACAGAAACCAATCTTGCTTGAACACTCTACTCCCTGCTTTGCTGCTGCTGCTTCTTCTACACCACATTCAAGGTTGATCCTCCCTGGGAACCCTCAGGAAAGAGGACCTTGATCCTGTCCCCAGATGTGCAGCATGACAATGCAACATAGAGCTGGCCATGGGCAAACACTCCAGAGTGCAAGTCCAATCCAACATGACTGACTGATTGACCTTGTGACTTGTTGATGGTCATGGCAAAGGCAAGGTGAACTGGGAATTGGTGGCATGATAGAGGAATGGGCAGTGACTCTTCAGAGGGCTCCAAGACCATCCTGGGGATGAACACAACCCTGCCTGCATGCTTGCCACCCAAGATGTGACACCTGAGAACACTTGGTTTGACCTCCAGCAGCAATAGGCAAGCCCCATTGCAGAGTCCATGGGATGGGTCCATATTCCTGAGGAGCATGAGGGGACAACCAACTTTGACATGAAGGTGAGCAAGGGGGATGCCGGAGACATTGAGGGAGTTGAGGTATTCAATGGGATAGTCTTCCTGGCTACTCTTGACTTTGTCAACACTGAAGAGGGTGGTGTCTGTTACGAGGCACTTGTTTTGGCACCTCATAACGCGTTTTTTATATTTTCTTTTCCTTCTTTCTTTTTTCTTTTTTCTTACTTACTATAGTAAAGTGTAGTATTATTACTACAAGTGTGAGCTTAGCTCCACTTTACTTAGTAAGGACTTATCTTTTTCTTTTCTCTTTTATAGTACTTAAGTATTTACATACTTAAGTGTGAGCTTAGCTCCAGGTACTATATTAGACTTATCTTTTTTCTTTTATCTCTCTTTTATTTATTATAACATTTACTTGCTAAGGACTACTACTATACAATTAGCAAGGACTCATTTATCTCGTCTCTATTTACCTTTGTTTACACCTAGTTCATTACGTGTTTGTGGCTGAGCCACTTACATCACATGGACACGTACTTACTGTGCAATACTGCGCAACTTTACTATACTTAGATCTCCAGTTTTGTATAAATAGTTGACAGACTGGTGGTCTTAAACCCCAGTCTTGTCAACTTCGCAATCTAGGGATTCTCCTTACACTGCACTTGACCTAAGCTCGTATAACCTTGCTTCGCTCTCTAAAGAACTAAGTCTAAGAACTCTAAAAGCCACTAAATGTCATTAAGACATCTTACACTTATCAATCTGGATCCCCGCATTATTATTGGTGGAATCATCTTCATCACTATCTCGTCGATCCCCTTCTTCATCATTATCAGGAACCTCTATTACATTTATCAAGCTCGTACCCAAACCTCGGTTACCAGGAGTAACATTATAGACCTTCCCTAAGACCGTCCAATAGGCCACTCTTAGCACTTTGACAAGACTCCGCACTCCTCCTAACAACCACACGTGCTTCTAGGAAGCATGTACCCTCATCACAGATTCAAATCTCCACGGAGATTATCATCAACAACTTCTTCCTGCCAATGCTATCTCATTAAACGTAACCAACCGCTTGTGGCCTGATTACCTCCAATACGACAGCACCAACAAACTCTTTTACATCAACAACCAACTCGTTTATTTCACTCATACCAATCAAGAACCCCAGACAGCATATCATAACGGGAATCCAATTATCACCAGCACATCGCTTCTATTGGCAAATATCCACCAAGAAATCTCGCTAGATACCGACATTTGTCAACAACATAGACAACTACTCGGAAACCACGTTCCTGTCACACTCGAACAATATACCAACAAGGAAGACGAGTTTACATTCTATGACAAACACAACCAGTGGATCTACGAAGCCTTCAACGACCCAGATGAAAACAAAGTTATCATTTGCTGGGATACCAACAACCCATCGGACTACGATTACATCGAAGTATATCCCGAACGAGTATCTTCATTACCCACGATCCCTGAGTACCAACAGAGCCTTATCCCAAGATCAAGGCCTGAATCTTGCACAAGAACTCCATCAGGACCCCCAGAACCAAGAACGCCCATCAACGTTTCAGAACAACTTCCTCAAGTGGAAACATTCTTTACTCCCCAAGCGACAACTTCAGGAGATGAAACCATTACCTCATCCACCCCTTTCATTCAACCAACACTTCACCTCCGGAACTATGACTACAGACCCAATTAATCCGACGCCAACAACAAATTACCCGAACCCAAAAAGAACTCAACCAACTATACCAAGAATGGCTAACACATCATCCACTTCCCCCAAGGAACCACGACTCAATAAGCCATCCGATGCTAAGAGCGGCCTATTTGGACGGTCTTAGGGAAGGTCTAAAATGTTACTCCTGGTAACCAAGGTTTGGATATTGGCTTGATGAACGTAATAGAGATTCCGGATGACAATGAAGAGTGGGATTAACGAGATGGTTACGAGGATAATTCCACCAATAACGATACGGGAATCCAGTTTGACTTTAGCGTAAGATGTCTTAGTGACTTTCAGAGTTCTTAGACTTAGTTCTTAGAGAGGAGTGAGTTTATAGCGAGCTTTGATCAAGCACAGTAAGAGGAGTATCCCTAGATTGCAAAGTTGACAAGACTGGGGTTTAAGACCGCCAGTTTGTCAACTATTTATACAAAGTTGGAGATCTAACTATAGTAAAGTTATGCAGTAATGTGCAGTAAGTAAACTATAAGGCGCAGTAATGTGCAGTAAGTACGCGTCCATGTGATGTTAGTGGCTCAGCCACAAGCACGAAACGAACAAGGTGTACACAAAGGTAAATAAGAGCGAAAAAAGGGAGTCCTTGCTAATTGTATAGTAATAGTCCTTAGCAAGTAAATGTTATAATAAATAAAAGAGAAAAGATAAGTCTAATATAGTATCTGGAGCTATGCTCACACTTAAGTATGTGAATACTTAAATACTATAAAAGAGAAAGGAAAGATGAGAGTCCTTACTAAGTAAAGTGGAGCTAAGCTCACACTTGTAGTAATAATACTACACTTTACTAGTAAGTAAGAAAAAAAGAAAAAGAAAAAGAAAAAACCGTTATGAGGTGCCAAAGCAAGTGCCTTGTAACATCCGAGTTTTCTGGAACCGAATCCACCGCCAAAGACTTTATCCGAAAGGTTAAACTCCATTTCTTTACCAAGAATTTCAAAGACGATACAGACACAATCGCCTTTGCGTTATCTTTCTGTAAAGAAGGAATGGTTGCCGGAACATGGGCTGGACAAATCATCGATCAGCTCACCGCTGCCCCTTCAACGCTCACATGGAAGCAATTCAAGGACCAATTCAGAAAAAAGTTCTATCCAACTAACGAAGGGGAATTATCACGCAACAACCTGGATAGGTTAGTCCAGGGAAGAGGCACTGCTTCGGAATATGTCACTGTATTCAACTCCATTACCGACACCACGGGTTATAATGACATAACCAATATCGAGAAATTCAAGAATGGTCTTAGGAAAGACATCAAGGATACCATCATGACAACCAGAGACGTACTACCGACTACCTTACAAGAATGGCAAAATCTCACCATAAGGTTAGATCAGAACCGATCCAACAACGACTTCCAAAACAGTATTCGATCTGGACAAGGTGGATGATTTCTATACCCCGATGATCTACTCAAAGGGGATATTGAATCCCATATACAGAAATTAAACCCTCGCTCTATTCGCACAATAGAAGATTTCTCTCCCATGGAAACATTCCAAAGAGAAGTATTCACACGTGCCGGGTTTACTGGAAATGGAAGATTATCAGACGAAGAATGTGACAAAAGGAAACGAGAAGGAGCTTGTTTCAGATGCGGTATCAAAGGACATTTTGGTAGAGAATGCAAGGTCAAACGTGACCAGAACTATGGAACACCCAAGCCCGCTTATACAATAAGGGGAACCCAAGGACGTGACGAAGAAGAAGACCCCATGATCACCATTTCCCGCGCCCTCATGAAATTATCCGACAAGGATAAAGCAGAAATGCAAGATCTCTTCAGAACCACTCAGAATTTTTAAAGACTCCTAAGTCAGCGACAGACAAAGGAGTAACTGATTACAAATTGGACATTGTGAGCAGGAACTCAAATTTGGACAATGAACTGTACATATCGTTCTCAAAATATAATGGTTCTCCCTCCATTCACATTCCTGTCGAAATCTCCATAAAAAATCAGAAAGTCGCCACCAAAGCGTTAATCGACAGTGGAGCAACCGGAATCTTAATCCATCAAGATTTTGTATGACTACACCATCTACCAACCCAGAAACTCGAACATCATATACCAGTAAAGAATATCAACGGAACAAAGAACATTGGCAGAGATATCACACACACCTGTCACATCACCCTAGAAATCAAGAAAGCAAACATAAAACCCCATATAGAAACAAACCGATTCTATATTACCGATCTAGGAAAAGAAGATGTCATTTTAGGAACCGACTGGTTACGACAACACAATCCCAATATAGATTGGACCAAAGACTCGGTATCCTTCTCATGCTGTCCATCAGAATGTCGACAAAATCGTACTATCACTCCATCATTTTCCAAAGAAGAAGATCAAATCATAATGGAAAATCAATGGATGATTGATGGGTTAAATCTCTTTCGCACCACCCTATCCACTCAAATCACCATGAACAACCAACATGATGGAAAAGGAATGGATCTAGTCCCAATACATTATCACAATCTAGGGAAGGTTTTCAATGAAGAAGCCTCTACTCGCCTACCCAAACGATGATCATGGGATCACGCCATAGACCTAAAACCTGGAATAGAACCGTATGCTGGAAAAGCATATCCCATCGATAACAAACAACGAGAAGCTCTTCATACATTCATCTCTGAAAACAGCGAAAAAGGATATATTTGCCCATCAAACTCTCCATGGGCAGCTCCATTTTTCTTCGTAGGAAAGAAGGATGGCAAATTACACCCCTGTCAAGATTATCGAAGATTAAATGAAAGAACAATCGCGAACAAATACCCCTTACCCCTGATTCCAGAACTAATCGATAAACTCAAAGGCGCTACCATATTTACCAAACTCGATCTCAGATGGGGTTACAATAACGTACGCATCAAAGAAGGCAACGAACACAAAGCCACGTTCATAGCCGATGGAAAATTATGGGAACCTACAGTAATGTTCTTTGGACTCCAAAACTCCCCAGCTACATTCCAATCAATGATGAACGCCCTCTTTGATGATCTTATCACCACAGGACATGTCGTCATCTATATGGATGATATCCTCATCTTTTCGAATGATCCATCGGAACATCGGAAATTAGTCCGCCAAGTTCTCCAACATCTTATTGATGAAGACCTATTCCTAAAACCAGAAAAATGTTTCTTCGAGAAAAAATCAATCGAATATCTCGGCATGATCATCTCCCACGATCAAGTTCACATGGACCCTGCAAAATTATCGGCAATTACCGATTGGCCTATCCCAAAAAAGGTTAAAGATGTCCAATCATTTTTAGGGTTTGGAAATTTCTATCGATGTTTCATCAAAGACTTCGCCAAAATGACCAAACCCCTCACGGAATTAACACGTAAAGATCAACCATGGGAATGGACAGAACCCCGGCAAAAAGCATTTGATCAATTAAAAACAGCATTTACAACTACCCCAATTCTGTTAATACCTGATTTTGACGCCCCTTTTAAACTCGAAACCGATGCCTCAGACTTCGATTATGGAGCCATACTATCCCAACAAGGACCTGATTCCCACTGGCACCCTGTCACGTATTTGTCCAAACAAATGACTCCACCTGAACGTAATTATGTCATTTACAACAAAGAACTCCTCACCATCATTTGTGCCTTGGAAATGTGGTGCCATTACCTCGAAGGAAGCCCTCATCCCGTTGAGATTTGGTCTGATCACAAAAATCTTGAATACTTTTCCACGGCCAAACAACTTAACCAATGTCAAGCTCGCTGGAGTCTCTTCCTTTCTCAATTCAACTTTTCAATTTCCCACCACCCAGGAACCCTCAATAAAGCCAATCGTCTGACCAGGAGGCCAGACCATGAGGAGGGGGTAATTTCGGACAATTCCGACATCACGGTACTAAATCCAAAAATATTCTGAATAAATGCTACAGGAAGACACCTGACACCCACTCGATCAAGAAGTATTAGACAACAAATCATTGAACAATTAAAAACCGACACACTTTCCCAAGAAACATTCCAGAAGATAAAAAACCTTGGACCTCAGAAATTAACACAGGGCATCCAAGAATGGAATTATGAAGACGAACTTCTTTTCTATGGAAAAATCTACATCCCGGACAACAAAGAACTTCAAAAAGAAGTTGTACGCATTCACCATGATTCAGCCCCAGCTGGACACCCAGGAAGGTGGAAAACATACAAACTCATTCAAAGAGACTATTGGTGGCCAGGAATGTCCTTATTCATCAAAGCATATGTAGAAGGATGTGCCACATGTCAATCTACAAAGAATAACACTCACCCCACCAAAGCTCAGCTTATTCCCACCGAAATGCCCTATGAACCCTGGCAACACGTCACTACTGATTTCGTAACTGACCTTCCAGAAATAAATGGATATGACTCAATTAACATCATTGTCGACAAATTCTCGAAAGCCATCATTATTACACCATGCAAGAAGACCATTACTGCCTCAGAAACCGCGCAACTATTCCTAGATCACGCATGGAAACGTTTTGGTCTTCCAGACAAAATTATCTCCGATCGAGGACCCCAATTTGCTTCCAAAGTCACTCAAGAAATCTGGAAAGCATTAGGGATTACATCAGCAATGTCCACTGCCTATCACCCACAAACTGACAGAGAAACTGAACAGGTAAATCAGGAAATTGAACAGTATCTCCGAGCCGTAGGAAACCAATCACCAACCAATTGGCTCAACCTACTTTCTTTTGCCGAATTCTCCCACAACAATCGTGTTCACTCCACCACCCGAAAATCACCATTTGAGATCCTCATGGGATACAAACCCAGATTCACCATCAAACCAATCATCACTCACACCCCGGAAGCACAAAACCAACTTCAACACATACAAAACATAAGAGACGAAGTAATAGCAAGTCAAAAGCTTACCAATCACATCACAAAAGACTCTCACAACAAACATGGAACTATATTCATCACATATAAAGAAGGCGACCAGGTTTGGTTAGACAGAAAGAACCTCAAACTCCAATACCCAAAAATGAAACTAGCCCCAAAACAGTTTGGACCATTCCCTATCAAAGAAGTCCTCGGACCTGTCAATTATCGGCTCAAATTGCCGCCAAAATGGAAGATCCATCCCGTGTTTCACGTCACACTTCTCACACCATTCAAGGAAACACCTGAACATGGCCCCAACTACACGAAACCACCTCCAGACATAATCAAAGGCGAAATGGAATTTGAAGTGGAAACAATCATTGGCTCTAGGGTACAGAACAATGGACGACTCCAATATCACATCAAATGGAAGGGATATCCAGAATTGGACAACTTGTGGGAACCACAGGGAAATCTAAGGAACGCACAACAGGAAATAGATGACTTCCACAAACGAAGGCCAAGTGCACCTAGACCTCTGTGTAGCCTGGGAATAGACCTATTCACTTTCTGAAATCACCTGACCACCCCCCTCACCCATACTTAAGGAAGTCGCTCTGCATTCAAACCATCCATCATTCACAAATGCATTCCCTCCCTCCCTCCTCAGTACCCTCATCCCCCCTCTCCTCCTTCTCCCTCCTCACCTCCCCTCGCCGCTGCACCTCCCCCCTCCCCTTCATGGAGGAGGATGCCTCCACCGCCGCCATCCTGGTGGCCCTTGCCCTCTCCGACCACCCCACCCCACCTCCACCCCCACCCAGCCCCCTCTCCCTGGCCATGGGACTCCCTGGCCCCGGCCTCATCACCTGGGCTCCTGCCCCTCGCTGGCCCCGCCCCTCCACCCCCTACCACCCTCAGGCGACCTCCTCACCCTACAAGCCAGAGCTTTCTCCGGTATTGCCCCCATCGCCTTGCCCCCTCCCACCAAGCCTGCCCCCAGCGGCCTCTCTCGAGGACTGCATCACCGACCACCCAGCCTCCCCCCCAGCCCTCATCTCCACCCCAGCGGGCTCCTGGGGCCGCCCCTCATTGGGCTGGTGGCCCGCCTCCCACCACCATGTTGAGGCATGGTCCTCCCCTGCCCCCTCCATCCCCCCAAGCCCGGCCCCCCTCAGAGGGGCCTGTTTCAAGTGTGGCCAGCACGGCCACTATCAGGCGCAATGCCCAAACCCCCGCCACCCCCGCCCCACCCCATACCGCCACCCCGCCCACCACGCCATGCCCACCCCCATCACCCGCTCCAACCCCACATACCTGGTGTGGTACGACGAGCAGTGCTTCATCCAGGAGCGCCACCTCCTTGCCCAGGACACCCTCACCAAGGCCCACAAGGACGCCTACTACTGGGTGCAAAGGGCCACCGCCAGACCCCCCATCAACATTCCCCCCCGTCCCTGGTTCTTTGACAGGGGAATGCCCAACGGTTTCGTCCCAGCATGGGACACACTCCCATACCTGGAGTATGAGGAGTAAGCAGAAGGCGGGGGGCGATGGGTCAGGGGACCCCACCAAGCGTTGCAGGCGACGCATCGCATAAAGAGGGGGTGATGTTACGAGGCACTTGCTTTGGCACCTCGTAACGCGTTTTTTATATTTTCTTTTCCTTCTTTCTTTTTTCTTTTATCTTACTTACTATAGTAAAGTGTAGTATTATTACTACAAGTGTGAGCTTAGCTCCACTTTACTTAGTAAGGACTTATCTTTTTCTTTTCTCTTTTATAGTACTTAAGTATTTACATACTTAAGTGTGAGCTTAGCTCCAGGTACTATATTAGACTTATCTTTTTTCTTTTATCTCTCTTTTATTTATTATAACATTTACTTGCTAAGGACTACTACTATACAATTAGCAAGGACTCATTTATCTCGTCTCTATTTACCTTTGTTTACACCTAGTTCATTACGCATTTGTGGCTGAGCCACTTACATCACATGGACACATACTTACTGCGCATTACTGCGCATTATCGTTTACTTACTGCGCAATACTGCGCAACTTTACTATACTTAGATCTCCAGTTTTGTATAAATAGTTGACAGACTGGCGGTCTTAAACCCCAGTCTTGTCAACTTCACAATCTAGGGATTCTCCTTACACTGCGCTTGACCTAAGCTCGTATAACCTCGCTTCACTCTCTAAAGAACTAAGTCTAAGAACTCTAAAAGCCACTAAACATCGTTAAGACATCTTACACTTATCAATCTGGATCCCCGCATTATTATTGGTGGAATCATCTTCATCACTATCTCGTCGATCCCCTTCTTCATCATTATCAGGAACCTCTATTATGTTTATCAAGCTCATACCCAAACCTCAGTTACCAGGAGTAACATTATAGACCTTCCCTAAGACCGTCCAATAGGCCACTCTTAGCAGTGTCTTCCCCAGGAAACTGGGCAAGGATGGCAGAGTTGAGCTCATCAACAGTGTCATTCTTGGAGGAAAGTATGGTGTGCTCCAGGAAATAGTGGTCAGGCTTCTCCTCTGCATCTGCAATCCCAGGGTAGATGGAGTCAATGAGCATCTGGACAGTGTTCTCTGAGAGGGACATGCTGGTGGGGAGTTTGATGGATGGGTTTTGGCCTCCAGCACCAACTTGAAGCAACCACTGCTCATATCCAAATCTTGGTTACCAGGAGTAACATTATAGACCTTCCCTAAGACCGTCCAATAGGCCGCTTTTAGCACTTTGACAAGACTCCGCACTCCTCCTAACAAACATACCACACGTGCTTCTAGGAAGCACGTACCCTCACTATGGATTCAAATCTCCACGGAGATTATCATCAACAACTTCTTCCTGCCAACGCTATCTCATTAGACGTAACCGACCGCTTGTGGCCTGATTACCTCCAATACGACAGCACCAACAAACTCTTTTATGTCAACAACCAACTCGTTTACTTCACTTGTACAAATCAAGAACCCCAAACAGCATATCATAACGGGAATCCAATTATCACCAGCACATCGCTTCTATTGGCAAATATCCACCAAGAAATCTTGCTAGATACTGACATTTGTCAACAACATAGACAACTACTCGGAAACCATGTTCCCGTCACACTCCAACAATATACCAGCAAGGAAGACAAGTTTACATTCTACAACAAACACAACCAGTGGATCTACGAAGCCTTCGATGACCCAGACGAAAACAAAGTTATCGTTTGCTGGGATACCAACAACTCATCAGACTATGATTACATCGAAGTATATCCTGAATGAGTATCTTCATTACCCACGATCCCCGAATACCGACAGAGCCTTATCCCAAGATCAAGGCCTGAATCTTGCACAAGAACTCCATCGGGACCCCCAGAACCAAGAACGCCCATCAACATTTTGGAACAACTTCCTCAAGTGGAAACGTTCTGAGCAAAAGCAGCACTGCCTGGAGTGTGGTAAAGATGCATGTTCTGCTTGAGGTGGAGGATGGTGATGCTTGTCCAGAGCTGGGAGTGACAGAGGGAGGCATTGACTATCTGCTGTCTGGAGCCCTGGGGAATAACAGGCAGGATTTGGCAAAAGTCCTCACCAAAGAGCACAGTGATCCCTCCAAATACAACCCCATCCTCCAGCAGGTCTTGCAAGGTGTGATCCAGGGCCTCCATGGCATAGCGATGCTGTATAGGTGCTTCATCCCAGATGATGATCCCAGTCTCCTTCAGCAGCCCTTCATGGTCAGAGTTGTGCTTCAGATTGCAGGTGGAGTTTTCATGGAGGGAGATGGGGATCTTGAAGTGAGAGTGGGCAGTGTGACCTCCATCCAGGAGAAGTGAAGCTATGCCTGAGGAGGCAACACAGAGAGCAGCCTTGCCCTTGGAATGCACAGCAGCAGCAATGGTGTTGCACAGGTATGTCTTCCCACAACCCCCTGCACTGTGGAGGAAAAAGGTCTTGCCCTGGTTCCCATCAACAGAGGCCATGACAGCATCAAAGGCAGACTTCTGCTCCTCATGGAAGGTAGAGTAGTGATCTTCAACTTGCAGGGTGAGGTCATAGATGTCATGATCAAGCTCATCTTGCAGAAGGAGGTTGCCAAGAACTTGCCAGTTGTGCTGGGGGAGTGGCATTGTAGGGAAGTCAAGGAGGTGCTTGCCCATCTTGCTGAGGATCTTGTCAAGGAGATAGAGGCCATAGTCATGGACTTGCTCCTCAGTGGGATCAGGGAGATTGTGATGGGTGATAAGGGCATGGTGCAAATCATCACATAGTTTTGCTTTGTGATGATCCCACAGGATGGCAGGGTTAGATGGGATATTGTAGTAGAGGATGGAGGCAAAGAGTGAGCACAGTTGACCACCAGTCTGCATCTCCCCAGCCTCTTGCAGGCACTGATCCCATTCACCATCATCCTCCAGGAGACCTCTAGCAAGACAGGCAGCCTTGTAGGTTGTATGGACCACCCCATTGCAAGTGCACAGATCCTTCCAGTCTGTTGCCCCCTTGATGATGGTCAGAAGCATCCTGAGGTAGAAGTGCTCCCCAGCAGATGGATGGACAAAGTACATGTGACCAATGGCAAAGCCCCTCTGTCTTGGCTTCCACTGATGCCCCTTGAACTCCCATACAAAGTGCTGATGAAAGTCCTGGTAGAAGTACTGGCAGGCACTGGCAGGATACTGCTGGTTGGCCTTGAACCACTCTGTCAGGTGTGTCTTCTTGGCAGAGGGGCACTCCAGGACTTCCTCAGGGTCATCACTTGCTTGGAAGTAGACCTGCTGCTCATTCTCCACATGGATAGGAAGGTGATAGGCTGTGGGGAGCTCCTGGTGCATGGGGAACTCAAACATGTGCCAGCATGCCTCTGAAGGACCAATGTAGCACACATCAATGTAGTCCTGGACTTTGTTTTGACTGAGATGCTTTGTGAAGGTGTGCCCATTGTCTGGTCTGGCATAGACTGGATATCCATCCTCCCCAAAGTGAGTCTCCTCAGAAAAGCCCTTGGGGTAGTGCTTGCTGCACAACCATTGCTGGTTGTTGTCCTTCTTCATGCAAGGGGCTTTCACATGGTCAGGAGCACCACAGGGGCCATGAAGCATGTACTTGGTGACACACTCATGGAGCTTTGGATGGAGGGCAGGATCAGGGAGCTGTGCTGAGACAATACTGTCCACATAATTTGCTAAGAGCAACCTATTGGATGGTCTTAGGGAAGGTTTGCTATAATAATACCCCTGGTAACAAGGTAGTTGATATGTGCTTGATAAGTGTAATAGCTGTTCCTGATGACA
>QLPN01002566.1:0-11754 GCA_003314395.1 Albatrellus ellisii | reverse complement strand
TCATTGATCTGTGAACTCAATTGTTTTGTACTATCTTTAGGACACCTCTTTTTGTATAAGTATTTGTAAGCCTGGTGGTCTTAAACCCCAGTCTTGTCAACTTCACAATCTGGGGATTCTCCTGTACTGCACTTGACTGTCAGGACCAACAAACCAATGACAGACATCATCATGAAAACCTCACAATCCCAACTTATCCCTGCCTCCTTTAGAGGACTTACTTGGAGCTGCCTTGGATCTGTTGATAATTATGTGCACACCACTATACTTTCATTTGGCTTCCTCCACACAACAAGCAAGTACATGCTATATTACATCCACAATACATACTATGCTTCCTCTTCTCTACATCCTCAGACTACCTACATCTCTGAGAACATTCACACACCACCCACTTCTCTGGGACAATGCATGTCCCTCCACTTTTAGTAGCTGTTGTACTCCATACTTGAACTCCACCCCAACTCTACTTCATTCTCACTATATAAGATGAATACTCTACATTACAACTCCTCAGACATCTTACACTTTAGTCTGAGTGAGTACTTTCCTCATCTTACCTTTACACACTCTTACCACTACCCTGCAGTGTACTTAAACCACATTGCATCACTCTACTGCACTTGCAACCACTTACTCCCACTGCAGACATGTGTCTGCCTCTTACCCTTTGGCTGCTAGCCATCTCGTATATCTTTGCTATGTCCTTTATAGTGATTGCTGTCATCTTCTATAGCCTGCATGTACAGGATCCAGGCCAAGGGATGAAGGAACTCAGCCAAGGAAGAAGGGGTGAAACAAGCTGGGGTCTGTTCACTAACTACAACAGGCCTATATACTATCTAGAGTGGCACACAGACCAGGTGCAGTACAGTAGGGCAGGTTAAGTAAGTAGGAAGTGCAGTAAGCCTGAGAACAGGAGCTGTGCATATGCAGTATACATGGGAATCACCATGAGGCAGTAAGGACTGTAGATAAGATAGAGGATTAGATTATATGAACAAGAGATAATATGAGAGATCTTATCTAAAGTAAAACATGAAAGAAAGTAAAGGAAAAGAAATAATAATGGCAGGGAATAAAATCAGTGATAGGAGTCTGACATTGACCTAAGCTCACTTCCCTCTTGCTTATAACCCTAAGAACTAGGTATAAGATCTCTAAGTCAATTAGCATCACTAAGATATCCTAAACTCATCACCCTGGATCCTCATTTAGTCATCAGTGGTATCACCCTCATCACTGTCTCATTGATCCCTCTCTTCATCATCATCAGGAACATTTACTATGTGTGTCAAGTGCACAACAACTACCTTGTTACCAGGGGTATAGTTATTGCAAACCTTCCCTAAGATCATCCAATAGGCTGCTCTTGGCACACTCTCTCCTTCTGTTTCTGACAATACCTACTCTATAGCACTTGTTGACTTTATCATTCTAGTATGATGCTGACCATGCCCTCATACACAATGTACACACACCCTTACCACCTTCATAGATTATCTATATCATTTATATCTTATCCTATCATATTACATCTTATCTCATCTATATCTCATTCTTTCTTCTTTCTTCTTTCTTCTTTTGAGCACCTCTTTGCCTTTATAGTTGTAGCTCTGCCCCAACTCTATTGTTATCATACTATATCTTCTTCTTCCCCTCATCATTCCACCTCAGTTCTTCTGCATACAGCTGAGCCTCTTCATCTTCTGCTAGGCATCTCTCCCATCTCCTCTTCTGGTTTGTCCCCACCATGTGGGGCTTCTCTACTCTGGACCTTATAGTCCTTCTCCTTGTGATCATCACTACCACCTGCCCTCTCCTGCATCTACAGCACTCTATCTTTCTACCCTCTGCATACCTTGTGTATGCCTCATCTATCTCTCTAGATGCTCTCCTACCCTAGGACTATAGTCCTTTGGTGGCTCTTTCTCTTATTGGCTTATAAGCCTATCTGTGCCTTGCAATGATCTCTCTCTTGTTTGCCACACTGCCCCAATCTCAATACTTATACTTAGCTGTGAGCTTAGCTCCAAAGTACTGTAAAGAATTCCTATCTTTTTCTCCTTCTTTATTTATTTTCATTTACTTGCTAAGGACTATCACTATACAATTAGCAAGGACTCATCCCATTTTGTCTTTGTTTGTCTTTGTTTATCTCTCATTTCACTCATGCATACTTGTAGTTTGTTGAATATATGAGTATTTTCATTTGGCTTTCTCTCCCTCTTACACATACACATACTTATTACACTATGGACTACTCCCTGTTCACACATGGGTCCTGCTTACTGCATCCATATGACATGTACCCCACTCCTACAAATAGCAGTTCTTGTTCTTTACACTTTCCATCTCTGCATGAACTCTACTTTACACAACTACACAAGATAGCACACATACAACACTGCTCCTCAGATGTTCTACCTCTCATCTGAGTGAGTACCACTTTCTCCCTATGCTATCTCTTTACTCTGCAACTTCTATACTCTCACACTGTCACTCCTCTGTCATCACATGTCTCTACTCCACTGCAGCCATGTCTGCCATTGCTTCCCCATTAGGGGTTCCATATATCTGCATCATCACTTATCACCTCCTGAGACTTGCCTGCCCAAACCTGCATTTATATAGTTTACTATGGATGTGACTTGGTCACATGATCTTATTGATTGCTGTGCAATCATTGTTGATCTGTGAACTGTAGTTACTCATACTATCTTAGGACATCCTGTTTGTATAAGTAGTGACAATCCTGGTGGTCTTAAACCCCAGTCTTGTCAACTACACAAACCAGGGACTGTGCTTGATCCAGCTTGCCTTCAACTTGCCTCTAAAGAACTAAGTCTAAGATCTCTAAGTCACTAAGCATTGCTAAGGCATCCTATACTCATCACCCTGGATTCTCATATAGTCATCAGAGCAATCATTCTGATCATTATCTCTTTAATCTCTCTCTTCATTGTCATCAGGAATGTTTACACCAACTATCACATCACCAGGAGTATTCAATTAATGCATCCCTAAGACCATCCAATAGGCCACCCTTGGCAGCCTGTCAACATGATGTTGGAGATTACAGTGACATGTGGCAGTGAACACATGACAGCACAAATAGCATGACTGCACCACACAGACCTCTTGTGGGACTCAGGGATGATATGGATGGACCCTACTTACAGAAAATTTCCCCATGCATAAATTTCTTTTCCCTCAGTCTTTTATGAAGTGACTGAGGTAGTGGTGGCAAGAGTGGACACAAGTGATGTGTATTAAGAGATGTCAGATGGAGTAGGGAGTGTCTGGTTTGTATGATAAGAAGATTAGATAAGGATAAGATGAGATGAGGGCATGGTCAGCATTGTGTATCATACATGAATTCCAACAGTACTCTCTTGCTATGCTGTTTGTATTATATGTATCTTCACTATTTCTCCCTGTAGAATACATTTCTCTTCTTTCTACAGTCAGCTGTGCTCTATTTCCAAGCAACCTCCTTCAATACCTTAAAACATAGACAACAAGTCAGTGTCATCAATGCCCATAGAGCAAACAGTAATAAGTGAGCATGAGAATATGCCATGAGCATATTCTCCAACTCAGAATCTTCAACTGACACACAATGCTATGACACATGCTTCTAAAAACTTGAGATTCTCCAGAAAGACTTATGTCAGATATTGATGGGAACCCAGGTGGTTTTGTGGTCTCTGCAGAATATTTTAGTTGGAATAACAAACACTGGGGTTGTAACAAATATCAGCCCAATGATGGTACTGTTGAATTTTTACCTATCTTAGGATGCTGGACATACTTCCATATCCTTATCTCTTTCTATCTTTACAGTTCAGGCTCCTCTCTAACTCTATTTGGCCTTTACTATATCTTCTTTACCTTGTCTTTGTCTCTCCTCAGCACTTCTGCATGTGCTGAGGTGAGTATCTCTTCTGCTCTATGCAGCTCTCTCTTTCTTCTGTGTACCCTCTACCCTCTGGTACACATCTTCTCTATCTTACAGATGTGGCAGTTGTGCCCTCTCCTCTTGTTCTGATGGGCTTTAGCCCCTTTCTCAATCTCAAATCTATTTTGGGCTTGATGCCTACTTCTCTCATGACATGGTCTTCTCTCTGCTTGCTGCCTTGCCCAGATATCAACAGGTACTACTGTATGTATGTTCCAGGGACATTGCCATGCCAGTTTGATGGGTCATATCCTAATCAGGCATATAATATATATAAGCTAACATGACAATGAAATAAATGTTGAACAGGCATGTTGAAGCACAGTGGCAAAGATGATGAGTAAACCCCCTAGACATAGGAGGAGTTGGAGGTGGTGGCCATGTACATGATATACATGCCAGCAAGTAAGAAAAGAGCAATACAATAGCCAACAAGGACAATATAAAGCATGGTCTCCATTGGAGAACTGTGTCAATTTGTGATCACTGGACATGTCAATTACATAATAAGTGCATATCTTATTTCATCCACCACCAGTCACTTGCTGTACTGGTGAGTCTTTTCACATAGAATTATTTACATCATCCCACTGTTCTTTATGGTTAGAGTGCCTCTTCAATTCTGTCTTGCTCCTACTATATCTTCTCCACTCTGTTGTTGTCTCTCCTCAGCACTCCTGCAACACTGCTGAGGTGTCTCTTTCATGCACTAGCCTCTCATCTACCTCTTACAAATACCTGCTTTATAGCATTCCTCATTCTTATATTCTGTTCACCCATCTGTATGCCTCATATCTTCTACTCAGATGTGTCTACCATGGACAATAGTCCTATGGTCTCTGCTCATTCACACTTTTCTGTTGGCCTCAATGCCTGTCTTTCAACAAACCATAGAAGGGAGTGGATAGAAGAGGAATGGAGTAGAGACAGTTGCAGAGAACCCTCAAAGAAGAGGAAGAGAACATCCACTTTATTTGATATCTATATATGATGCTAGAGTGCTACTATATATATGATGAGCAAGTGCACACAGACCATGGTGACTAATAATGTATGGGAGGCAGGTGTCAGATGTGAAGAGCAATATGTATTTCCAACAATAAAAGCTAGATTACCCATTTCAGTTGCACAAAGGTGACAGGTAGCCTGCATTATAAATGAAAGATGATAACCACACTGGTCATCAGATCATCGTCAGTAGTCATCTAGAAAGGAAATGCCAAGTCATGCCACAGTCAGATCTAGTTAGGGTCCGAAAACCCTTGAAATGATTTGTGACATTTCTTTTTTGGTGGAGCATAAAGGTTGGAATGGCAAATTTGCCCACAGAGCAATACAAGTCTGAAGGTTACAAGATTAGGTATGACCTTGGCCATTGCTGGGGCGAGAAGGAAATCTCTATTGTGCAAGACAGATATGAAAATAGATGCGGGCACTTGCAGAGTTATGATCATTTATCGGTTTTGCTGTATGCGCGCTGGTGCATGATGCATGAAGGGCGCCCTGCTGGCTATGCAACCAAGGCGGGCAGCGGGGATTGCACTGGCATACTTCTGTTGGATGGGATGAGCCTCTGCCCCAATAAATAACAATAGATATATTAAAACATAAAAGTGAAATCAAAACGGATGGGAATTACTGACAGTGCCGTCGCGTGCAACCAGTGAGTGCATTCAGTATCGTAAAAGGAGTCACTTGACTATGCCTGTGTCGCATCTGACTGCAGGTACAGTAATCTTACTGTACTTGACAGACACAGGTCACGACATCCTGCAATGACCCTGGATATCACCCACAGGGCAACTGCTTGCACCGTTGACGCGAGAAGAGATACGTAAGTCGCGATGCTGGCAGGTAAGGAAAGGGTCGTGATTTACAGCTTCTCCCGGTCCGTGAAACAGGGTGTAAGCAGCCCTGTCTGCCAGTGTTGGGCATAGGGCACTGGGGAGCTTACCTCTGCTGGGACCTTAACACTCGCGAGGCCTGGTTAGGCCCGTCTTGTCAGCTCTACAGCACCTGTCTCAACAGAAATTGTGCCATTGCAGACATGTTCGATTCTCTACCACAGAGCATCCTAGTAAATGCAAGGATCCGGAAAAAAGCTGAAATACTCTTCGGAGGCGACACGTGATAGGGAGGAGCTAGGTCCTTGTATGGAAGAGGTCTTGAAAGGAGAGAAAGAGCAGAAGCGCCAGTGGATTACGCTTAACTTAAATAGACTGGCCAGTTCTGGTGAGATCAATCATACATCCTCATTATGTCTGCATCCTTAAGCCCTCTGCCAAAAGCTTGCACCTTGTACCAGTTAGTTACCTCTTTTTTCGCGAGAACTCCCGCATTAGGAAACTTCGTGGAATATCTTCAACGTTGTGACAGGCGTATTATTACCTCTAATCTCTAATAGTCTCCCCCATACGTCTACTTTCTCAAGACAAAGGACATGGTCCGTCCCTGCCAAAGCCCCCCATCTACAATAGTCATCAAACTCGGTCGGTAGCCTCTTATCTTTTCCTCTGGTTGCTCTGATGTCGCACCTCGCTTCAGGAACATCCTCTATAGTACATGAAAAGACACATCAGCCCCTTCTGTCCACGCTCTCATCTGTGGTAGAAGTGGTAGTGCATCTCCGGTCCCAAGGGCACAAAGTGGTCCTCGTCAGCTCAGGCGCAATCGGCGTTGGGCTCCAGCGGATGGACATGGCGAGCCGGCCAAAGAGCCTGTCTGGAAAGCAGGTGGGTCCGTAGTGCGCTCTGCAGGCAATTGGACATCTTATGCTTACGCATAGGCGTTGGCTGCCATCGGCCAAGGAAGGCTAATTGCGCTGTGGGATAACCTATTTGGGCAGCTCGGGCAGCCAATCGCGCAGGTGCTGCTGACACGGGGAGACATATCCGACGTTCGTTGCCGCTCACTTTTCTCATGGCAGTCGGGGCTGATTGTCAATCGCAGCGGACACGATACCTAAATGCAGTGAATACTTTTAAGGAACTGCTGTCCATGGGTGTTGTCCCCATCGTCAACGAAAATGACACAGTCTCTGTCAGTGTATGTATATCCTCCCGATTCCATCCCCAACAAAAATTGTTGAGGAAATGGTATAGGAAATAAAATTTGGCGACAATGACACACTCTCGGCCATTACCTCGTCGATGATACATGCAGACTATCTCTTCCTTCTGACAGACGTCGACGGCCTCTATACAGCCAACCCTCGAAAAGATCCATCGGCCCAGCTGATAGAAGTAGTCACCTCAATCGCAGCCATTCGAGCAGAGGGTGAAACGCTTTATGATCAAAGACATATATGCGAGCTGATGATTTCTACGCTACAGTGAGCACTGCGACACTGGGCTCCAGCCTGGGTACTGGAGGGATGGAAACGAAGCTTATCGCTGCAGAGATAGCGACCGCGGCAGGCGTCGCCACCATCATCACGTCTAGCAAGTACCCCGTTAATGTCTTCGAAATCATTGAATACAACGCCCCGCTCAAATCTGCGCCCTTAACGCCGCTGGAGCCTCTCTCGCGGCGCGCGAGCCCGGACCCTCACCCGCTCGCTAGCTCGTCCCCCCCAGGTACCCCCGCCCGCCCTCCGCACACACTGTTCCGGCCGTCGCCGTCGCCGCTGCGCGATCTCAAGGCCTGGACGAGCCACACACTGAACCCTGCGGGCAGTGTCATCATCGACGCTGGCGCGCATCACATCCTCACGCGACGCGAGTCGGGTGGCCGCCTCCTCGCCGCGGGTGTGTTAGGCGTGCGTGGCACATTTGCGTCGGGTCAGGCAGTGCGCATCGTAGTGCATCGTCGCGCGGCGGGCGAGGAGGATATCAATGTTACGCATGCAGCTTATGCCGGTGAGTCGGAGGCGACACAGCCTGGGACGCCCAATATGGGGCCTGTGACGTCGATGTCATCGTCCATAGCTTCATTGGATCCGTTGTTGAGGAGTGGATCTGGGACGAACCTCGTTGATAGGGCGGGGCAACAGTCGTTGTTCGAGGAGGATGCGGTGCTGGCGGAAAAAGAAGACGAAACCGAGAGGTGGGAGCTGAAGGAGGTGGGGCGGGGGCTTGCAAACTACAACTCTGCGCAGGTATCGAAGGTCAAGGGGCTGAATAGGTCTGTTTCCGTTCCATCTAGTTTGCAGAGTGAAGCTGACAAGTGCGTCTAGTTCGTACATCCCCCAACTCTTGGGCTACGCAGACTCGGAATATGTGGTTGAGAATATCACTATCCGTGTTCCGCCATGATGTGAGAGGTGACGACGTTGTCCAGCCTCTAATTCATTCACAGATGTAGTGCTCAGCAATTGCTAGCATGGAATATACAATTGACGCAGACGATTGAGGCGCATTAAGCCGATAGGTCCGAATGCCATACAGGGTGTTTGTTTGGGACAAACAAAGTATATTGGGAGGCCGTGATTGAGCCGGTTTCTCATCCTTCACTTTCCATCTCGTCCTACTGCATGTTTTAGTCCACGCCTTCTTATAAAACCATTAATTCTATCATGCTTCACGGAAACTCTGTCAGGATCCTTGCGGGTACGTTTCCTTTTCCTTTTCTTCTGATTTTTCAGTTCGCAATGCTCATTCTACCTCGTCCAGGGAACAGCCACCCTGAGCTCGCCAACGCAGTGGTCGAGCGGTGAGCCGCAGATTCCACAGCTGACGCGGTCTGTGGACAGTAACTATTTTGTCCAGGCTCAACGTACCCCTCACGCCGTGCACTGTGAAAAAGTTCTCAAACGGTGAGGTCAACGTCAAGATTGCAGAGTCCATCCGCGATGAGGACGTCTTCATTATCCAGTCTGGCTGCGGCGACGTCAATGACCACCTCATGGAGCTCCTCATCCTCATCTCCGCGTGCAAAGGCGCCTCTGCACGCAGGATCACTGCTGTCATCCCCTGCTACCCGTATGCCCGCATGGACAAGAAGGACAAGTCGCGCGCGCCCATCACTGCCAAGCTCGTCGCCAACATGCTCGCCGTCGCAGGTTGTGATCATGTCATCACTATGGACCTCCATGCGAGTCAGATCCAGGGCTTCTTCGACTTTCCCGTCGACAACTTGTATTCCGAGCCGCTGATGATCGCCTACATAAAGCGGCACATTGAGGGATGGAAGGATGGCATCATCGTAACTCCTGATGCGGGCGGTGCGAAGCGGTGCGTATTCGCTTCTATGGGTAAGTGAAGAATGCGCGCTGAGATTCGACATCAGCGTCACGGCGATCGCAGACAAGCTCGGACTCGAGTTCGCTTTGTTCCACAGGAAGAGGGACGGGAAGTCAGAAGACGCACCGGAAAAATTAGAGCTGCTTGTTGGAGATGTCAAGGACAAAGTAAGCGTTTTATATATGCACAGCTCCTTGCTGTGTCTCATCGGCGCATGTGCATATAGGTAGCTATTATCGTAGACGACATGATTGATTCAGGAAAAACGCTTACTTTGGCGGCCCGGTCTTTGAAAGATCATGGAGCGCGGGCCGTGCACGCCTTGATGTCACACGGCTTATTCTCCGAAACAAGCATGGACCATATACAAAATCTACCCATCGAAACGCTAGTAGTCCGTGCTTTTAGTCCGTTTTCTGCCGAGGACGCACGTTCTTACTGTTGCATCGTCAGGTTACGAATACCAATCCCCAGCGGCACCACCAGCAGGGATGCACGAAGATAGTTGTGCTCGACATCAGCGCCACGATTGCGGAGAGCATCCGTCGCACGCACAATGGCGAGTCTATCAGCTTGCTATTTGACGACTGGGCGAACGGTGCAGGCATCACATCATACTGAAATGCTAGATGGAGGTATCATATTCATTTAAGTCATGCATGCATGTCGTTCCCAAACGCACCATATCATTATGTATAGATTGGCTTCATTTTTTATATACGTGGAAATGGCATTTGTTCACTCCTATCGTGGGGTTCACTGCTGTAAGGTCTATCGCTTTTTTTTATTTTTTAAAAAACATATTAAGCGCCCAAATTCTGATTCATATCATTTGAAATGATCACAGGATGCAGAATGACATACCAAATGGAGTTGACATCCCTCGGCCATGACAAGTGGTGCCATGTCTACAAAGATAATCGTCGGTACGTCTTAACTCATTCTCCATAGTCTACATCATTCTTCAGGGAAGATGAAGCCATGCAGTGCTGTTGCACACATATCACAGCGGAGATTTCCAGTAGAAGATTTGGATATACTAATTGTTGTTTACTAGCAGAAGCATCAACGTAAGGCAGCACTAGTGTTTCTTTGTGGGAGATATAGCGGTAAGATATACTGGTAAGAACGTCGCGGACATTCTCAGAGTCGGTCCGGTACGCGATCCTTGAGCCGTCTCCGATGACCGTAGCTCGGGTTCTTACGGCTGTGAAATATATACTTATCATGCAACAGGCTGTCACAACGCGTCTTTTTGTCGAATGTCACTAGTAGGGAAGTCCCACCCGGCGATTCTGACCGTGTACCGAAACAGCTCGCTGATTTACGAATCCGCTGCGTTCGAGATGCTTGCCAAATCCTACATTCTTTTCTCAAGCGAGTCCTGTGATGGAGATTTCTCGCCCAAAGGCGTCTTCTTCGGCCACATAAAATACTGGCTCCCAACTGCCACAAGGCATGTACTGAAGAGCCCCACGCTCCCTATCACATCTGCTAGTCCATTGCATGTCACGCAGGATGGCGCAGAAACTGGTGCTTACGACGACGAGCCTGCACAACGTCGTGATATCAAATAGCTCAGACGTGATCTACTACGAAGTCGTGACGCCCAAGCGGGAGCAGCACATCACGCGCATCAACAAGTTAGACCCGAACGCGGGCGTGTTCAACCTCATCGGCGAACTGCGGAATGAGGACGACCGCCCCGTCGCTGTGCGCATATTCGGCGGCGAGTTCAAGCCCGTAGATGAGTTTCTGCGTTGTGGCGTAGGGGGCGTAAAAACGTCAGCTATTGTTTCATTTGCGATCATGTACCTGACGGACTCGCCACAGGAGCGGTAGTTTTCGCGGGAAGGACGGCAAGGAGTATCTGTGGCAGATGAGAAAGGGGGCGCTTGAGGTAAGACGACTAAGCTCCACCGTCGTCTGCACTGCGTTATGCTGACTGCTCAGCTCGTGCGCGCGCACGCGCCGGACGAAAAACCCGTTGCTGTGTTCCACCCCCATCGGCGCTACCTTTTCGTCCTTAGAATGTCGCGGCACCCATATATCGAGATCGAGCCGAGCGTGCTTGACACTCTTGACTCGCTAATTGGTGCGTACCGTTTCCTGCGCGCGTGCGTCACATGGCCTCTGAGTATGTGATGTTGTGCTGCGCAGTGTCATTCCTTCTGATAGAGTGGAGGCGCAGACACGGCACCAGCTAGTTGAGCACGAGCCGGTGCTTGCCTTATGGAGGACGTGTCTGGATAGACTGTGGTTAGAATATTTGCAGGCACATGGGCGAGGCCCATGCAATAGACACTCTCAATTAGATACTTATCCAAACTAGCTACAGTCGTATGGTCCGGGATGGAACGCAGGCGTGTGTTTTTCCATTTTCACGATTGCACCCGGCACCATCGATAGTTTATTCACTGGATAGTTGACCGCCAGGTCGTATGCGCTCGTGGACAGCGTCACGCTCCCTATCTATAGTCATCAGCGCGAACTGGAGATTATATGCCTTCGCGGTGAATGGCTTGGTACTGGCCTGTGCCTCTACCAAGGACTGTGAGGACGAGATGTCTTGGTTGCTGGTCAGGTATACTTGGCACGGACAAGATGGCCAAT
>QLPN01002563.1:0-33521 GCA_003314395.1 Albatrellus ellisii | reverse complement strand
GACAGTAGAAAGTGTCTGGTTTTATATGATAAGATAAGATAAGAAGATTAGATAAAGATATGATGAGATGAAGGCATGGTCAGTGTGATGTCTTGTGCATGGATTCCAACAATAATTAGTGATACTCCACAGCAAGTGTGAGAGTGCTGAGTGAGCATGCACAGTAAATGTGAGAAATGAGTCATAACTACTTCATAACCAGGCCAATCAGAGATCAGATGACATACATGCCATTGGATGATAGAACCAAACAAGAGGAATGCATGACCATGAGAATTGCTTTGATAGATCAGGAGCAATTGTAGAGTCTGTAGTGATATAGATATAAGAAAAATAGGAAACATATAGAGAAAAATATGTTAACGTGATTTTGCTCTCTGCTTTAGACACCCACACCCCAAGCATATTACATCAGCATGGTCTGTGCACTGGTACCTACAGTATATAAGAACTGTATTCGGGACACTGATTTCCAGTCAGCTTCTTACCTACTCCACTAGCAATGGATGCCCTACTCTCCCTTTATTACTTTTATTTTGCCTCAATGCTAGTGCTTCTCTTTCTCCTCAGGCTATTGCCCTTGCTCTACCCACTGTTGCCCTTTGCTCCTCTTTAAGTAGAATGACTCAGGCCTAGTCGACTGCTGTGCTGTGCACTGCTGCATTAACAAAATAAAGGCAACCTGACAGATAACACCCTCACATGTGTTGGCCACTTCAAGGATAACCTCTACATCCTCAACATGCACACACATGCACCCAACACTGCACACATTGCACATGTCACATCATTCCCATCTGAAGGCATTGACCTCTCTAACAATCCTTCTACCTTTGTTGCATGCACACACATGGCTACTGCCAACATATGGACCTGGCACCACTGCCTTGGGCACATTGGTGTCGACTCCATCCTGTGCATGGTTCACAATGGTATGGTTGAGGGCATTGCCATCACTGGTGATGTGACATGTGATGCTCTCAGGGTCTGTGAGCCTTGCATCAAGGGCAAGCATGTGTGACACAATATCATGAAAATGACACAGATGCATGCCAACACAGCTCTTGGCCACATCTTCTCAGATCTGTGTGGGCCCATGCAAACATGCTTGCATTAAGGGTACGACCACTTCACAACATTGATGACAAGTCATGCAAAGTCTTTTTTTGTGGCCTCAAACTCAAACACAAAGCAACCTGCATGAATCTCTCATGAATTTCATTGGATGCACTGAAGTTGAGACAGGTGCAAAGTGTTGACACGGTATTTCTGCTCTTCACCCTGACACCCACACCCCACACTCGATTACTTAAGCATGGTCCATGCACCACCACTTACATATATAAGCATCAGATTAGGGACACTGATCTTCAGTTGAGTTCTATATCTTCTCCCTCACTGTACTAGCCACTTCACTCCCTCTTACTATATTCTGTGCTATGTCAGTGTTGTAACTTCTTCTTCTGGGCATTCTTGCCCTGTGTGCTTGCACCCTCTCCCTCTTGCCTCCTTGAATGGAGGTGCCTTGGTCTCAGGTGACCACTGTGCTGATCATTGTGTTCTATCACAAAGCTGAAGGTGCTCCATTCAGATGGTGGAGGCAAATACATGGGTGAGCACATGCAGCATTAAACAATGACTGCCATCATGCTGCAACACAATGGTGTTGCCAAATACATGAATCACACACTCCTCACTGACACCAACCTCCCTCATTCTTACTGGTACAATGCTATCAAGTATGCTGCATATCTGCACAACATAGTGCCAACATGTGCACTTGAAGATAATCTCATGCCAGAAGAATTGTGGAGTTGTAAAAAGCCGAATGTCACCCTTGTTTGCATCTTTGGCTGAAAAGCCTTTGTCCACATTCTGGACAAATTCAGGTGCAAGCTCATCACAAAGTCACTCCTCTGCACCTTTATAGGCTATGTGCAAAATCAGTTTACCTATCACCTGGTCCATTGCTCCAGTGGGTGTATCATTGAATTACATGATGTGATCTTCAATGAAGGGGCCCCACAAAACACTATGAGCAGATCATCTTTGATCCTGATGTGGGCAACTCAGAGTCCCATGAGTGTGATACTCATGTATGTGACCTGCCAGTCTCCCCCATTGAAGCTCCTCCCATGACTGCAACTCCCATGACTGCAACCATGCCTGACACATCATGACCTATGGTGCCCACAGCACCTACATGTTGAAGTCACATACATTTACAGTACATATCTCTCCTTCCCTTTCAAGCTTGCTGGTACACCTTTTCAGCCACAGTGTCACACTTGTCACATGCAGTCTGTGCATGGCCTGCTCCTGTATATAAGCAGCCAGTCTCGAGTCATATACAATATCTCTTTCCTCACATCTTTCCTGTAGTCTCTGAGCACTAGTTTACTGGCTGCTCAATACTATGCTTATGCAGTGGTGACAAGTTGACCCTCACACAGCACACCTGTCCTTGATAATGATGGTGATGATGAATGCTACAATGTCTCATCATATACCCAAAAGCTGAAAGGCACAAATGCAACAGCTGCTGACATGCTGCCACTTGCTGAAGATGTGCCACCACTTGATAGCAGTGAGTATGCAAAGGGGAACTGCATCTTGATTTCTCTCTATCTCTGTACACTGGTCATCCTGTTATGCATTGTGTCTGTCTTTCATAATTCTTTATCTTATCTTATCTGCCACTAGTTACCCGTTGTGCTGGTAGGCATCTTGCATGGATTTATTTACTTCATCCATATCTTACTATTCTGGGTCTTCCTTTGTCTTGATATTTAGAGCTTGTGAGGTGCATACCAAACAGTGAGGTCATGACTGTGAGGATAGAGAAAGGGGATGGCTAACACTTAGGATGAAGTCACACTGGTAGGTGGATATCCCAGATGTATCAAGCTAAGGAATACAGTTACAAGAGTACCCAATGTATACTAAAGAGATTGGTGCACAGACCATGTGCTGTCACTATAGGGCAGGCATACTAAGTAGAGATGCACAGCATCTGTGAGAAGCTTTGTAAGGTACTGCAAGAAATGTAGTCATAAATGTACAGTAAGCAGCTTGATGATGAATCAGAGATGAGTCATAGATTATCACTCAAGATCTAATAAGATGAGATAAGATCATATGGTATAGATCTTGAGTGATAAGATTGAAAGAAATCATAAAATGATAAGAAAAATAAGTACATTCTGACAGAGCTCCTCTCTAACTTCACTATTGCTCTAGTATATCTTCTTTTCCATGTTGCTCTCATTCCCCAACACTTCTGTCTTGGCTGAGGTATGATCTCTCCTATCTATATTTCTCCTCTGCTTCACCAAGTACCTGTCTACTCTTGTCATCATCTCTCTGTGTACCTCTCTCTCTGTGTACATGTTGCTCCTTCTTTCAGGTACTGTCTCTATCTCATAGCACTTCTGTCTCTGCTGAGTCATCATTGGCAGCAAGTGGGTCTTTCACATCAAACAGGGACCAACCAGTGAGATTCAGAAATACAAGGTGTGCCTAGTCACAAAAGGCTTCACACAAGTTGAGGGCATCAATTTTGATGAAACATTTGCACCCATCATGAAATTCTCATTGCTATGCACAATTCTCACCATTTCCACTAAACACAACTTCAAGGTTCACCAAATGGATACAAAGGCAGTCTACCTCAATGGTGTGCTTGACAATGAAATCTATCTCAAGCCACCCACTGGATTCAAACCAACAGTGGGTAAGGTCTGGTGCCTTGGAAAATCCATTTATGGCATATATCAAGGTGGACATATCTGGTGTGAGTGCATCAAGAAGGAATTTGAGGTGCTAGGATATATACACTCAAATACTGACCACTCTGTCTTTCTAAAATGGGATAAATCCAGCAAACTAATATGCATTGTTGTGATTTACATTGACATTATTGTCCTCACATCTCACAGTATCAATGAAATAGAAAATGTGAAGGTGGCACTCAAACATTCCTTTGACATGACTGACCTAGGTGAAATCAGCTAAATTCTTGGCATGCAGGTCACATGGGATCATGAATGCAAGACCATTGTCCTCTCCCAGGAGAAATGCATTGATGATGTTCTCCAGAGATATGGTCACCCCATTGCTCTCAAATGAGCAACCTGCAAAGCTTGATGCTCCTGAAGTGACTGCAGACATTCACAGATACCAGAGTGCCATGGGTGCACTTATGTATGTGATGCTAGGGACATGACCCAACTTAGCATACACCATTGGCATCCTCAGCCAACATACCATGAGACTGGGAAATGTGCACTTTCATGCATTAAATTACACCTTCTGGTATTTATACATGATGGTGCATCACATGCTCCTCTTTGATGACAACTCCTCTGGTGAGTTAACAGGCTTTGTTGACACTGATTGGGCAGCCAATGTCAGTGACAGGCAATCCGTCTCTGGATACCTTCATTCTCTCCAGTGGTGTGATTAGCTGCAGCTCCAAAAAGCAAGCCTCAATGGCACTCTCTGCTAAGAGCAGCCTATTGGATGGTCTTAGGGATTTGTGTTGGAATATCTTTATTAATCATGCTGCTGACCATTTCTTCCTATATCTTCACATCTATCTTATCTTCATCTTATCCATCTTTTTTTTATCAACACCATCTACATTGTATCTGATCTATATGTTGTTACTTCTTCTTTCTTCTTTTGATCGTCTCTTTGTTTACATCTTTGTAGTGGTGCTACAACTCTATCTCAGTGCAACTATATCTTTCTCTTTCCCCACATCATCATCTTTTCTCTAAGCTTTTCTTCTAGTTAGTTAAGCATCTATCTACTCTCTGCCATCACATCTGGCACCACTCTACTCTCTGGCTCTGCTCTTGTCCCTCCCACACCCTCTCCTCTTTCTGCTCACTATGTGGGCATTTGCTACTGACCTCTTAATTTCCCTCTCCTCAATCATCAATACCTTTTTCTTCCTGCACTCACAATTTGGTGATTGAATACTCCTGGTAATGAGATGGTTGATATAGATATTCCTGATGATGAGAGGGAGATAGTAATGAGAATGATTGCTAAGAGCAGCCTATTGGATGGTCTTAGGGATTATTCAATATAGTGCTCCTGGTAACAACATGGTTGTAGTAGGCAATGTGAACATTCCTAATGACAATGAAGATAGGGGTCAATGAGATAGTGATGAGGATGATACTGCCAATGATTAAATGAGGATCCAGGGTGACAAGTTTAGGATGTCTTAGTGATGCTTAGTGACTTAAAGATCTTAGACTTAGTCCTTAGAGTTTATGAAGTGAGATGAAGGTGAGCTTAGATCAAGCACAGTATAGGTGAATCCCTAGATTGCAAAGTTGACAAGACTGGGGTTTACGACCACCAGGCTTGCAACTACTTATACTAAAGACATGTTCTAAAGATAGTACAAGTGGATAATGTTTACAGATCAATGATAATTATGCAGCAATTAATGAGATTATGTGACTAGAGATGCATCTGTGGCAAACTTAGGTAGATAGCCACAAGCACAAGTGAAATGAGAGAAAAACAATGACAAACAAAGATAAAATGAGACAAGTCCCTGCTCATTGTGTAGTGATAGTCCTTAGCAAGTAAATGTAAGTCTACTATAATAATGGGACTATGATTGGTAAGCAGTCCCACATTAGGGAAAAATGGAGTGTATAGATGTTGACATGTGGTTGAGGTAGCAGTGCTACAAAGACCATCCTCCCCTGATGTGGTGCACTGTGCATGCAAGCCCCACACATATATCAATGTGGTGCAGCCCACAGCACATCATCAAAGTGTCTGTATTTGTCAATCACTCTTCTTTCCTCTTTTCACCTGCCTGCTCCTGGTTCTCTCTTGCTAGCTTATCTTATTAGACTGTTTCTCTCTCTCTTGTGAAGAAACATTTCACTTCATTTCTGTCAAAAGCTTGCTCTGGGTAGCTCTTTCAGAGAGACCAAGCCTAAATATTTGTGAAGTCTACCAGCATGGCCTTAGTTTCCTGTTACCAAAGGCAGTTGTTTATTCAATTGCTGGACCTTATTGAAGGAGGTTGCTTGGAAAGAGCATGGCTGACTGTAGAATGAAGAGAATAATATTCTCCAGGTGAAATAGTGAGAAAACATATAAGACAAACAGCATAGAGAGTAAGTACTGACCTCAGTCTCTTCATAGAAGACTTAGGGGAAAGAAAACTATGTGAAGGAAATTTCTTCTGCAAGTAGGGTCTGTCCATATCATCCCTGAGTCTCACAAGAGGTCCATGTGGTGCATTGCACTATTTGCACTGTTGCACTGTCACACTATTGCACATTTGCTGTTGCATGTCACTGTAATCTCCAACAGACCTCTCTCAATTGGTGGTGTTCAGCTCCTTGCTCTCAACCTCACTTCCACCTGTCTAACAGAAAAAAGGTGATACCTGAGCTGCACCTTTTATAATAAAGGCATAAGCATTGTGATCTGACACTGCATTGTGGTGATTTCCTCTGACTGTGACTATCTGGCATGTGTGGAGGATCTGGGAACTCTATCTCTGGCTCTGGCTGTTATGAGGCACTTGCTTTGGCACCTTGTAATGGTTTCATTTTTATCTTCTTTGTTTTCTTTTTCTTATCTTACTTACAATAAGTGTAGCATTATACTGCAGCTGAGATTACCTCAAACTTATTGTAAGGACTCATCTTTCCTTATAGTACTTTAGTATTTACATACTAGAGTGTGAGCTTAGCTCCAGGTACTATCAGCCATCCTTCATCTTTTTCTTTTCTTCTTTTATTTATGATAACATTCACTTGCTAAGGACTATTACTATACAATTAGCAAGGACTCATCTTATTTCACCTCTATTTATCTTTGTTTACCTCTTGTTCATTTTGTGCATTTGGCTATTCACTTAGTTACTATGAATGTGTCTTTAGTCACATGATCTTGCTGATTGCTGTGCAATCATTGTTGGTCTGTGAACTTAAACTACTCATACTATTCTTAGGACTCCTGTTTTGTATAAGTAGTTGAAAGCCTGGTGGTCTTAAAACCCAGTCTTGTCAACTTTGCAATCTAGGGGATTCTCCTATACTGCACTTGACCTAAGCTCATCTTAAACCCTAAGAACTAAGTCAAAGATCTCTAAGTCACTCGCAGTGTTGCTAAGACATCCTGAACTCATCACTCTGAATCCTTGTTTAGTCATCGGCAGTATCATCCTCTTCACCATCTCATTGATCCCTCTTCATCATTATCAGGAATGTTTACTACACCATTCAAGGACAACAATTACCTTGTTACCAGGGGTATAGTTATCGCAAACTATCCCTAAGACCATCCAATAGGCTGCTCTTAGCACTGGCTCTTGGTTTTTTTCACAGCTGCCTTTCTTCTTTTAAATGGTTAATACTTCAAGGTATATTTCTTCATTCATTTCTATCCCTCATCCTTTCTAAATATCTATATCCTCATACAACCCTGGATCTCTTCAATATGAAACACCACCCCCAGATGCACAGCAACATGCTCAATTGCCTGGGTATGTCTTTCTTTTTTTTCTTTCTTTCTTTTTTTGCTAACACTTCATGATCTTTTCAGTTGACAACTGTCTGATGCCAATCAAAGCCCTGAGATCCAGCATGAGGATGCAGATCAGAGGTATGTACACCTCTCAATTCTCAATTCTTTATGACTGACTCCATCCCTCCTTTTTCTTAGATCACCACCACACACTCCTGAGCACACTCACCAAGCTCAGCATGAGCAAGATAGGATCCAGCATGAACTGCAAATGACATCACCATCATCACATTGTGCACAGCAAATGGATTCACCTGTGGGGAATATTCCACAACCAAACTTTCTACAACCACAACAGGCTGCCCCTCTCCCGCAGAACCCTCTTGCTCCTCCATATCCTGCTCCTGTCTATCCTGCTCCTGTCCCCCAGAATCCCCCTGCCCCTGCATATCCTTATTATCCTGCTCCTTTCCACCCATGCTATCTTCCTCCTGTACCCCCTGCAGCATGGCAACCACAGGCTCTGCAATATTATGTATCCCCTCAGTATCACCCAGTATATATGGATATTGTTATGAGGCACTTGCTTTGGCACCTCATAACGCATTTCTTTTTTCTTTTTCTTTTTCTTTTTTACTTACAATAAGTGTAGTACTATACTGCAGCTGAGGATACCTCAAACTTATTGTAAGGACTCTATTCATCTCTGATATAGTACTTTAGTATTTACTTACTAGAGTGTGAGCATAGCTCCAAGTACTATATCAGACTTATCTTTTATTCCTTCTTTATTTATTATAACATTTACTTGCTAAGGACTATTACTATACAATTAGCAAGGACTCCCTTTTTCTCGCTCTTCTTTACCTTTATTTGTCTCATGTTCATTACGTGCTTGTGGCTGAGCCACTATCATCACATGGATGCGTACTTACTGCGCATTACTGCGCAACTTTACTATACTTAGATCTCCAGTTTGTATAAATAGTTGACAGACTGGCGGTCTTAAACCCCAGTCTTGTCAACTTTGCAATCTAGGGATTCTCCTTACACTGTGCTTGAACCAAGCTCGCTACAACCTCACTTCCCTCTCAGAACTAAGTCTAAGAACTCTAAAAATCACTAAGACATCTTACACTAAGTCAAACTGGATCCTTGTATCGTTATTGGTGGAATCATCCTCATAACTATATCGTTAATCCCCTTCTTCATCGTCATCTGGAATCTCTATTACATTCATCAAGCCAATATCCAAACCTTGGTTACCAGGAGTAACATTTTAGATCTTCCCTAAGACCGTCCAATAGGCTGCTCTTAGCAGATATCAGCCTATGCATCTTCCCTTTCCATATCCACACCATCCACCTATCCATATTCAAGGGTATCCTGGGGTTCCTGGACCTGTCAATCTGTCAGGCCACTATTATTTTCTCTATTTTTCTCTTCATTTTTCTCTATTTTCTTACATCTCTATTGTCATAGATCTTACAATCACTCTTGATCTATCAAAGCGATTCCCATGGTCATGTACTCTTTCTTTTCGTCTTTATTGGCCGATGACGTGTATGTCATCTGATCTCTGATCGGCCCGTTCTATCTTTAGTTATGATTCCTTTTCTCACACATACTGCGTATGCTCACCAATCTCTCTCACACCTGCTGCGGAGCCTCAGTCAGCACTGACACGTCCCTTCTATTATTAGATATGACATCATTACTTTACCCTCTTGTCTTCCGGCCCTATACTGTACTGCATGGTCTGTGCACACTCTAGGGTACTATATATACATAGGACTCCTAGCGGCTTATTCCTCAGTTCTGATCATCTGGGATATCCGCTAGGTACAGTACTCTTATTCCTTCTCTTTTACTATATGCTAATATCATCTGGGATATCCGCTAGTTGAAGCATGATTGTCCTATTATTTTTAGTCTTCCTCAGTTGTTCGGCTTCGACAAGCATTGGCCTCACAATTGATCAGAACTCCCTCCCCTACCACACCTTTCCCCTCCCTCCCTTCCCTGCAGACAGGTGCTTCCACCTGTGCTACGTCTGCAATCCATTTTACATCATAGGTTTCGTTCCAAAGCACAAAAAGGACCAAACCAAATTCTATCGAGCCCTCCTCTTTCCTCGTCCTCCTCTCTTTCGTTGTCATCACTGCAAGTGGCAAAAACACGAGAGTGAGTGCATCTGTGACTTGTGGACCAAGACATACGTCCCTTGCTCACCTGCCTCCACCCTCAAAATCATTGTCGGATCATATAGTGTTCGCCCCATACACCTCCACCTCTCGCCCAGTGACCTCCCTCCACTGCGTGCACGTGGTGGACACTTGGAGTAGAGCGGTCGATACGCAGACGTGGACATTCTGGGACGACGACTTCGGATCAGATGATCCCTGGGAACACAGTGGGTCCACTGACAGCACAGAGACGATCCGCCCCTTTTACACCCTGCCAACGTCCCCCCCACACTCACTCTAGGACAGAGCAAATCTTAGGCGAAGGGTACAGCATCAATTTCTATTCGCTCCTTCCTCCCACATGCCCCTCCACAGTCCATTTACATCTTTGCTGTTGCCTCCTTGCTTGGCACGCGCACATCATCATACAATGTCATGACAAACCCACGACAAACTATGAGCGGTTTCCTTTCTGGGTTTTCCCAGATCCAAGATCAGAGCATTGGAAGAATCAGGATAAGTGGTACCATATTAAGTACCCTCCGCTTCTTTTCCGTTCTCTTCTTTTTCAATATTACAACAATCCCTCCCTCGTCCCTCCTCCAGTCCTCCAGAGCTAGGAGCTAACCCAGACCATGCATTCCATATCAACCCACATCATCACTTTGCATCTTACATTGCCGGGGGGCCACAAATGTCTACATACTAGTAGACATATTGCTTTTCAAAGTCTTCGTCACCTTCTTGTTTGTCTGTCTCATCATCTGCGCATTTTATTAAAGAATATATAGTGCTTCTGTTGTATGACTGAGTGTGCCATTGATTTGACATCGCTCAATACCAGAAGTACAGGAACACTCATAGAAGTTATTAGACAGATCATCAGACAATCTGTCTCAAGACAACCAGTGGAATGTGTGGAGCCGGAGACAACCATCTCCCCCAGCACACAGAGAAGACAGCGAAGAGCCAGAATATCGCTCAGGGAATCGATTCGCGAGCTTAGGAGATCAAGAACTGTCAACATCACACCGTTTAGAATCCAAGATCGACAGTCTTGGTACAGCCTTAGCAGCAACTCTAGTACCTCCATCTGTTCCATCTGCTCATATGGATCCAGAGCACGAACAGCCAACTTTTGGGGAGATGATGAAGATAATACAGGATCAGCAGAAGCTGCTAGTGCAGCAACAACAGGCAATGACGGATCTGATGACACGCCTAGCATCAGGAGAAGGAGGTTCCTCTTCAGGAGCAGGAATAGGCCTCCCACCCTGGGTCCATTTGCCCAAGGTTTGCATCACAGAACCAACCCCCTTTGATGGCGACAAAAGGAAGTTCCAGTCTTTTCTGGATCAAATTTATCTTGTTCTTCGTGCCCATCCAGAATACAAGGATGAAGACAAAGTAACTGTCATGTTGTCCTACATCAAGGGTGGGTATGCAGAAGAGTGGAAGAAAGGGGTTCTACGAGATATGGAGGCTTACAGAGTAGAGCCTCACAAGTATGAAGAGCCATTTAAAAACTTCAACGAACTCCTGACAATGATGAAGATCACCTTTGGAGATCATAATGAAGAACAAATGGCTCAACAGAAGTTGACGACTATTTCACAGGGGAATCGTCATATTGAGGAATACATCACTGAATTCCTCTTATACAAAACAGCATCTGGATACAATGATGGTGCACTATGCACTTTGTTCAAGAAAGGGATGAATCATCCCCTTCTCCAGTCCTGTTATGTAGAGACACCTCTACCCCATGATCTAGAAGGATGGATCAGACAAGCAAGAATCAGGGCGTATGCATATCAGGATATGCAGAATTTTGAGTCGACTTGGGGAAGAAGACAGCCGCCTCAATATGGAAGGCAACAAGGGAAACAACAGCAAGGGCAGCAGCAACAATGTAACTTTGTCCCTTGACAATTTACATCTACTGCAGTGCCAACTGGAGAGCCCATGGATGTCAACAGAGCTAGAGGACCACGCCCTCGACTATGCTTCAATTGCGGCAAAGAAGGGCATTTCGCAAGAGAATGTCCTGAGCCAAGGCGCCCTCAGGGGCAACAACAACAAAGAAGGGGGAATGCGAGGACCCTTCAAGAGATGTGTGCGCTGAACGAGGCAGACTTCTTGGCTGAGATGCAGAAGGAGTTTCAGGCACGTGGAATGATCCAAATAGCTCAAAGAGTGGAGCTCAACAGTCGGGTTTTGGGTTGGATGGGAACTGAGCACGAGTTCACCGTCCTACAATAGGTTTTCTATGCTTCAGACTGATGATACGGACGTTGATCGTCTCAATGCTTGTACACAAATTTATTTAACACGCATTGTTCCATCTTACTCTCAGTCTGAAGTGAAGCCTCAAGTGCAACAGGTTACTCCTCCTGTAGAGAAAAAGGAATATGTTTGAAGAGTATTATTCAACATCAATAGTTTCCCTGAAATGAATCTCAAAATCAAAACAGTGGATACAGGGATCACACTAGAAGTCGATGCTCTTCTTGATTCAGGAGCTACAGGATTATATGTCGATGAAGAATTTGTCAAGAAAAACAACGTAAACACAAAAAAATTGGCAAAACCTATTCCTGTCTACAATGTCGACAGATCTCTCAATCAAGGAGGATCTATCAAAGAGATGATTGACTTCATCATGACTATTGACAGTCACACTGAATGTGCTACTTTTGCAGTCTGCAATTTGGGCAAAAAGAATGTTCTCGTTGGTGAATCATGGTTGAAAATCCATGACCCTGAAATCGACTGGATACAGGGAAAAATACATTTCACCAGATGCCCACGCAGACGTGAAGTACGTCTCAAGGCTGACAAACAAGTCTGGAAGTCAAACAAAAAGTTGTTGAAACAGCAGAATTGAACTATACATCAAGAAGCCAAAGAACGGATAGCAGCTGAAGAAGGAGATAGGATATTGGTGGTTATGGTCAATCAGAAAGAAATGGAGGCATCCATTCAAAACATTAGCCAAGAACTTGCGATCGAAGCGGAAAAGAAGAAGTTGAAGAAGAAATTCGAAGACATCATACCCAAAGCATATCATCATTTCAAAAGGGTATTTGACAAAGATGCTTTCAACTCTCTTCCTCCAAGACGTCCCTGGGATCATGCAATTGAACTAAAACCTGGTGCAAAACCATCTGCTGGTAAAGTTTACAATCTTTCCTTGGATGAACAAAAACAATTGGAGCTATTCATTGAAGAGAATCTAAAGAGTGGTCATATTCGCCCTTCGAAATCTCCCATGGCATCATCATTCTTCTTTATCAAAAAGAAATCAGGAGATCTTCGACCAGTCCAAGATTACCACAAGCTCAATGATATGACGATCAAGAACAGTTATCCACTTCCCCTTATTTCAGAATTGATCGATTGACTTCATGGAGCACGATATTTCACAAAAATGGATGTTCGTTGGGGCTACAACAATGTCAGAATCAAAGATGGTGATGAATGGAAAGCTGCCTTTGTCACTAATAAGGGTTTGTTTGAACCTTTAGTTATGTTCTTTGGTCTCTGTAACAGCCCTGCCACATTCCAAACGATGATGAACCACTTGTTCCGTGGTCTTATCTCTCAGGGAGTTGTGGTAGTCTATATGGACGACATCTTGATCTTTACAGCAACATTGGAAGAACATCGAAGGGTCACACAGGAAGTCCTTCAAATACTCGCAGATAACAAACTTTATCTCAAACCAGAGAAATGCGAGTTTGAACAGACATCAATTGACTTCCTTGGCTTGAAGATTTCTTTTGACAAAATTGCCATGGATCCAGTTAAGGTACAGGGTATCAAAGATTGGCCAATACCACAGAACCTTCACGACGTTTGCTCATTCTTGGGTTTCTGCAACTTTTATCATCGTTTTATTCTTGGGTTCTCAAATATTGCTAAACCCTTGAATGAACTTATGCAGAAGGATGTCAAGTGGCATTGGGATGATGAACAGCAGTTGGCGTTCACTCGTTTACAAGATGCAGTGTGCTCCGAACCAGTTCTAGTATTTCCAGATGAGCAGTATCCATTCAGAGTCAAAGCGGATAGTTCTGGTTATGCTACTGGTGCGGTCCTTTCACAACTTCGACAGGATAACAAGTGGCACCCAGTTGCTTACCTCAGTAAGGGTTTGTCTCCTGCTGAGCATAACTACGACATATATCACAAGGAGATGTTGGCCGTCATTCGTGCTCTGGAAGCATGGCGTCATTACCTTGAGGGTTCCATTCACCCTGTTCAGGTCATTACTGACCACAAGAACCTGGAATACTTCATGACGGCCCAGAAGCTGAACTGTCGTCAAGCTCATTGGTCTCTTTATTTGTCTCACTTCCAAATTGACATGATTCACAAACCAGGTTCTATCAATGTTCACCCTGATCTCCTCTCGAGACGTTTGGACCATAAGAAGGGGGTAGAAGATGACAACAAGAACGTCATCTTGCTCAAACCAGAATTTTTCAAACACAAAATTTCCCTTGCAGCACTTAGCCCTCCTATCTTGAAGAAAATCATGGATGCGCAGAAAGAAGATCACGACTACAAAGTTTGGGACAAGTTGGATGCAGACTTGAGGAAAACTGCAGTATTCACACGATGGAGTGAAGATGAAAAGAAGACGCTTTTCTATGATGGAAAACTCTATGTTCCAGAAACAATGTATGCTGAACTGATGAAGACCTGCCACGATTCACCTCTTGCAGGACACCCAGGTTACAAGAAAACCTTGGAAATGGTTCGACGACATTTCTGGTTCCCAAATATGGTGTCATATGTGGAAAAATATGTCAAAGGATGTGACTTATGCCAAAGGACAAAAACTTTCCCTACCAAACCACAAGGAGAGTTGACACCTAATGAAATTCCGTCACGTCCCTGGCAGATTATTTCCACAGATCTTATTGTCAAATTGCCTGAAAGCCAAGGCAACGACTCTATTCTCATGGTTGTGGATCGTTTCACCACAATGATCCATGCTATCCCAACGACGGAGACGGTCACAGCAGAAGGAGTAGCACACCTCATGAGAGATCATGTTTGGAAACATCATGGTCTCCCAGAGAAGGTGTTATCAGACAGAGGACCACAATTTGCGTCTCAAGTTATGTGCGAATTGAATTGTTTATTGGGGATTCAAACAGCTACATCTACAGCCTATCATCCTCAGACAGATGGACAAACAGAGCGGATTAATCAAGAAATTGAATAATATTTCTGCATCTTTATTAACCATCGACAGAATGATTGGGCAAGTTGGCTGCCAATGGCTGAATTCGCATACAACAATCGTGTTCATTCAGCAACAAAATATTCTCCTTTTATGCTGAATTATGGACAAGATCCTCGTATGGGCCATGAACCCTGTACGTCTACCAGAATTGATTCAGTGGACAAGTTTGTAGCAGGGCTCAAACAAATCAGAGAAGAGGCAGAGGTATCGCTGAAGAAGGCAGCAGATGATATGAAGAAGTTTTATGATGAACATAGAGGCAAAACTCCCATCTATGCCATTGGAGATAAAGTTTGGCTTGAAGCTACTAATATCGACATGGGCAGACCAATGAAGAAATTAGATCACAAACGTCTTTGGCCATATGAAGTACTTGAAGTACTTTCAAATAATGCATATCGTCTCAAATTACCCAAGACGATGAAAATTCACCCTGTCTTCCACGTCATCAAACTTCGTCCATTCATCAAAGACGTTATCATCGAACAAGAAATTTGTCCTCCCCCTCCTCCTATTATCAAGAATGGTGTTGAAGAATATGAAGTTGAGGAAATTCTCAATAGCCGTCTCTCTCATGGTAAAGTTCAATATTTGGTCAAATGGAAGGACTACCCTGCGGAGGAGAATTCTTGGGAACCTGCTTCAGTATTGATGGAAGATGTTCCTGATATACTTAAGAGGTACCACAAAGAACATCCTCTAGCAGTACATTTAGTAGCCATTTATTCCCTTTACCAAATGAAATATTCACCTGAGATAATCGCTCAACCTCATTATGCTCGACGACTTCATGAAGAGACATCTACACCCTCTCCACCGATTCTTGATGAAGGATATGAGGAAATACCTTTTGGTATTATTGACGATGAAGATGATATCACAGATGAAGATGATGATGGAGTTATTACTCCCAAATCATATGAAGACTTAAAAGAATTACCCAAGTCTTCCTCCATCATCCCTCTCTCTCCATCACTCTTTGCTGGCATCCCCTTCAAATCTATGGAAGGTGAAGAAGAAGATATTTGCCATGCATGTTCATCTCCATTCTTTGCTTGTCGAGACGTCTCGCCTTAAGAAGGGGGTATTTGTCAGGCTGCTATTATTTTCTCTATTTTTCTCTTCATTTTTCTCTATTTTCTTACGTCTCTATTGTCATAGATCTTACAATCGCTCTTGATCTATCAAAGCGATTCCCACGGTCATGTACTCTTTCTTTTCATCTTTATCGGCCGATGACACATATGTCGTCCGATCTCTGATCGGCCCGTTCTATCTTTAGTTATGATTCCTTTTCTCACACATACTGCGTATGCTCACCAATCTCTCTCACACCTGCTGCGGAATATCATCAATCATTCCCACAGTTGCTGCGGAGCCTCAGTCAGCACTGACGCGTCCCTTCTATTATTAGATATGACATCATTACTTTACCCTCTCGTCTTCCGGCCCTATACTGTACTGCATGGTCTGTGCACACTCTAGGGTACTATATATACATAGGACTCCTAGCGGTTTATTCCTCAGTTCTGATCATCTGGGATATCCGCTAGGTACAGTACTCTTATTCCTTCTCTTTTACTATATGCTAATATCATCTGGGATATCCGCTAGTTGAAGCATGATTGTCCTATTATTTTTAGTCTTCCTCAGTTGTTCAGCTTTGACAAGCATCGGCCTCACACAATCCACCACAGGAACAGCAGCAGCAACAGCACACAAATTGGGATCAGGAGTCATATTGTGGCTTTTAACAGCATCATGCTGAGGGTGTAAATCACTGCATAGAAGAGGCTCACATGGACCAAGGTCAATCTGTAAATGTGAGGGATACTGCAAGAAATCTGGGAGGGCAGGGATCAGGCACAGGTCAGTCATATTTGTGGTACATGTATATTCTGATCAAAATATCATCTTGATTTTCAATCCTTGCATTACATCTTGGAGCAGCAAGTCACAGAAGATACACAGGAAATTGCAGCAGTCCATGCACAATAGCCAGCACAGGTCAGTAATTGCAACATATATATTTAAATTTGACCATGAGCTCATTTGTGCTGAATTTCCTAGGAGGAGCAAACTAGAGAACTGGCACAGGAAGCAGCACAGGACCAGGACCAGCATCAGCAGCTATCTCAGGACCAGGACCAGGATGTGGACTTCAATATCCAAATGTCTCAGCATCATCAGCCTCAGCAAAATGATCCTGAAGTGGATCAACCACAGCCTCCTGCACCCCCTCCACTCTCCATCCCTCTTAGCTGTCAGGAACATCATGAGCCTGAGAACTACCACAACCTTGGTCCAATGGATATTCAATGCCCTCACTGCCATGCTCTTCATTTGATTTGACAAAATCCACTGTAAATAATCTCCAATTTGGCATGTGTTGCTTGCAAGGCCAGATCTAGCTCCCTCCATTTGCTCAGTGACCACCAACTCTTTCCAGACTGTTGAATGGCAGTGATCCACTTGCAAAAAGGTTCAGGAGCAACATATGCCAGTACAATGCTGCTTTTGCCCTCACATCTGTTACTGCAAATGTCAATGATGCTGTCCTTGCTGGGTCTGGGCCTTATGCATTCAGGCTTCATGGTTCCCTTCAGCATATGATGGGGGCCATCCTGCCAAGTCCTGGAGTCACACCACACTATGCCCAGCTCTATGTCATTGATCCTGACCCTGCTGTGAAAGCACACTTGGCCAACAGCTCCAACATTAACGTATCCACCATGACTGATCTCCATGCCATGCTGCTTGCAAATAACCCTTACATCAACATGTACAGGCAAGCTCATGAGATCCTCAAGGACAAGGCTCCAGAAGAGCAGGTCAATGTGGCTGCTTGCATCACTGTGGATCCCAACACAGGCCTGTGCAGATACAATGCTCCCACTGCAAAGGAGATTGCTGCCATCATTCCTGGGAGTGGAGGAGCACAAGCAGACTTGCATCATGCCATTGTTGTGTGCCTGTGTGGAGGTAGCCTTAGGAGGATCAGTCATCTGCACCACAGTTATTCCCCATTGCACTATGTCCTCCTATTCCCCAAAGGTGACTCTGGGTTCCACCTCAACATGCCATTACAGCCAGGTCCAAATGGTCAGATGCACTGCAAGAATGTCTCCCAACACTGCTACTATGCATACTGTGCCTTCACCAGACTGAATGAGGCAGACATCATCTTTCACAGTGGAAAGCTCTTCCAGCAATACTTGGTTGATGCCTGGGCATCAATTGAGGGGGCCACCCTGTACTGGATCAGGACACATCAAAAACAGATATGTGCAGATCTGTACAAAGGGATTCAGGAAGCAGTTCATGGCAACCAAGATGGTGCTCCAGTCAATCTTGGGCAGCAGGGCCAGCACATTGTCCTTCCCTCCACCCACCAAGGCAGTTCAAGGCATATGTTCCAGCTCTTGCAGGACTCTATGGCCATTTGTCATTATGGGCACAAACCAGACATCTTCTTGACCATGACTGCAAACCCCAACTGGCCTGAGATCCAGGAAGCTCTGCTAAAATATGATGATGGCACATCAGACTGCTGCAGATTGCCCTGACATTGTTTCTCACATCTTCAACCAGAAGAAGCAAGCCTTGCTGCATGAAATCAAGCATGGACATTTTGTGGAGCTGGCTGGCAGTGTCCACACCATAGAGTTCCAGAAGCATGGCCTCCCTCACATGCATCTCCTCACCTTCCTGAAGACCCCATACAACATCTGTGTCAGGCCACTATTATTTTCCCTATTTTTCTCTTCATTTTTCCTTTATTTTCTTATGTCTCTATTGTCATAGATCTTACAATCGCCCCTGATCTATCAAGGTGATTCCCACAGTCATGCATTCTTTCTCTTCATCTTTATTGGCCAATGACACACATGTTGTCTGATTTCTGATTGGCCTGTTCTATCTTTAGTTATACCTTGCTTTCTCACCCCTACTGTGCATGCTCACCAATCCTTCTCACACCTGCTGTGGAGCCTCAGTCAGCACTGACATGTCCCCTCTATTATTAGATATGATGTCATTGCCTTACTTTCTCATTCTCCAGCCCTATATTGTACTGCATGGTCTGTGCACACTTTAGGATACTATATATACATAGGACTCCTAGCAGTTTATTCCCCAGTTCTGATCATCTGGGATATCCGGTAGGTACAGTAGTCTTCTAGCTTTCCCTTGTCTTACTCTTACTGATTATATATCTGGGATATCTGCTAGTCTAAGTGCAATTGTCCTTTTTGATGTTTTAGCTCTTTCTGTAGTTGTTTGGCTTCGACATAGTGTCAGCCTCACGATCTGTGATGCCAATCATGTTGACAGCATTGTCTCAGCACAGCTCCCTGATCCTGCCCTACATCCAAAGCTACATGAGTCTGTCACCAAGTACATACTTCATGGCCCCTGTGGTGCTCCTGACCATGTCAGATCCCCTTGCATGGAGAAGGATAACAACCAACAACGGCATTGCAGCAAGCACTACCCCAAGCAGTTTTGTCAGGAGACCCACTTTGGAGAAGATGGATACCCAATCTATGCCAGGCCAGACAATTGCCACAACTTCACAAAGCATCTCAGTCAGAATAAGGTCCATGTCATTACCAACTGTGATGTGGTCCCACATGATCCCTACCTGCTTGCAAAGTCTGACTGCCACATCAATCTGGAGATCAGTGCCTCAGTCAAGGCAGTCAAGTACATCCACAAGTACATCTACAAGGGTCCTGATCAGGCAACTGTGCAGGTTGGGAATGTGAATGAGATCCAGGACTACATTGATGCACACTACATTGGTCCTTCAGAGGCATGCTGGCACATCTTTGAGTTCTCCATGCACCAAGAGCTCCCCACAGTCTATGACCTTCCTGTCCATGTGGAGAATGAGCAGCAGGTTTACTTCCAAGCAAGTGATGACCCTCATGAATCCCTCTGCCAAAAAGACACACCTAACAGAGTGGTTCAAGGCCAATCAGCAGTATTCTGACAGTGCCTGCCAGTACTTCTACCAGGACTTTCCTCAGCATTTTGTGTGGGAATGAAATGGGCATCACTGGAAGCCAAGACAGAGGGGTTTTGCCATGGGTCACACGTACTTTGTCCATCCATCTGCTGGGGAGTGCTTCAACCTCAGGATGCTTCTCACTATTGTCAAGGGGAAAACAGACTGGAAGGATCTGCACACTTGCAATGGGGTGGTCCATGAAACCTACAAGGCTGCCTGTCTTGCTAGAGGTCTCCTGGAGGATGATGGTGAATGGGATTGATGCCTGCAAGAGGCTGGGGAGATGCAGACTGGTGGTCAACTGCACTCTTTACCTCCATCCTTTACCACAACATCCCATCCAACCCTGCCATTCTGTGGGATCATCACAAAGCAAAACTATGTGATGATTTGCACCATACCCTCACCACCCATCACAATCTCCCTGATCCTACTGAGGAGCAAGTCCATGACTATGGCCTCTACCTCTTTGACAAGATCCTCAGCAAGATGGGCAAGCACCTCCTTGACTTCCCTCCAATACCATTCCCCCAGCTTCACTGGCAAGTTCTTGGCAACCTCCTTCTGCAAGATGAGCTTGATCATGACATCTATGACCTTACTCTGCAAGTTGAAGATCACTACTCTACCTTCAATGAGGAGCAGAAGTCTGCCTTTGATGCTGTCATGGCCTCTGTTGATGGGAACCAGGGCAAGATCTTTTCCTCCACAGTGCAGGAGGTTGTGGGAAGACATACCTGTGCAACACCATCGCTGCTGCTGTGTGTCCCAAGGGCAAGGCTGCTCTCTGTGTTGCCTCCTCAGGCATAACCTCACTCCTGGATGGAGGTTGCACTGCCCACTCTCAATTCATGATCCCCATCTCCCTCCATGAAACATCCACCTGCAGTTTGAAGTGCAACTCTGACCATGAAGGGGTATTGAAGGAGACTGGGATCATCATCTGGGATGAGGCACCTATGCAGCATCACTATGCCATGAAGGCTCTTGATCACACCTTGCAAGACCTGCTGGAGGATGGGGTTGCATTTGGAGGGATCACTGTGCTCTTTGGTGGGGACATTTGCCAAATCCTGCCTGTCATCCCCAATCGTTCCAGACAGCAGATAGTCAATGCTTCCCTCTGTTGCTCTCAGCTCTGGAAAAGCACTACCATCCTCCACCTCAAGCAGAACATGTGTCTTGACCACACTCCAGGCAGTGCTTCTTTCGCTCAGTGGTTGCTTCAAGTTGGTGCTGGAGGCCAAAACCCATCCATCAAACTCCCCACCAGCATGCACCTCTAAGAGAACACTGTCCAGATGCTCATTGACTCCATCTACCCTGGGATTGTAGATGCAGAGGAGAAGCCTGACCAGTATTTCCTGGAGCACACCATACTTTCCTCCAATAATAACACTGCTGATGAGCTCAACTCTGCCATCCTTGCCCAGTTTCCTGGAGAAGACACCACACTCTTCAGTGTTGACAAAGTCAAGAGTGGCCAGGAAGACTATCCCATTGAATACCTCAACTCCCTCAATGTCTCTGGCATCCCCCTTGCCCACATTCATGTCAAAGTTGGCTGTCCCCTCATGCTCCTCAGGAATATGGACCCCATCCCATGGACTCTGCAATGGGACTCACCTATTGCTGCTGGTGGTCAAACCACATGTTCTCAGGTGTCACATCTTGGGTGGCAAATATGCAGGCAGGATTGTGTTCATCCCCAGGATGGTCTTGGAGCACACTGAAGAGTCACTGCCCATTCCTCTATCACACCACCAGTTCCCAGTTCACCTTGCCATTGCCATGACCATGAACAGGTCACAAGGCCAATCAGTCAGTCATGTTGGATTGGACTTGCACTCTGGAGTTTTTTCCCATGGTTAACTCTATGTTGCATTGTCATGCTGCACAACTGGGGACAGGATCAAGGTCCTTTTTCCTGAGGGTTCCCAGGGGGGATCAACCTTGAATGTGGTGTATCCTGATGTTTTTCAGAATATCTTGGCAGGGCCTTGGTGAGTTTTGTTGCCTATAGACTATATAATATTTTCTAATTTAATGTGGTGTAGAAGCAGCAGCAGCAGCAGCAGCAGCAAAGCAGGGAGTGGAGTGTTCAGGCAAGATTGGTTTCTGTACTGGATTGGTAAATTGTACTGTTGAATTGCACTGTTGTATTGTACTCACCTATTTTCTCCCCTCCTAGGTGAGGGCACAGGGTTTATGGTGGGAGGGAGGTGATTGGGATTGGTCTGTAAGTAGATAGAGAAATGTTTCCTATTGGAACAGCATATATATACGTCTTATTCTCTGGATATTCCTTGTTCTGTAAATGGGTAGAGCACTGTTTCCTTTTATTTTCTGTTGCCATAACCCATGTATACTTTCACAGATAATGTCCTATTACTCCATGTTGCAATGCAACAAGTTTTTACAGGGCAGGGACAGGGACATTGGTGAGGAATGTTGCAACACATTTAACTATGTCCATTTAGTCAATGTTGCAATGCAATAGGATAGGTCTATACTCCATAGCTGGAGAGGCAATTGGAATTGGTCTGTAGATAGATAGCATATGATTTCCTTTTATCTTCTGTTGCAATAAGCAATGTATACTTTCACAGATGATGCTTTATAATTCAATGTTGCAATGCAACAGGTTTTTACACTAGTTGATCTAGTGAAGCAATCTATTCAGTCTTTCATTTATCTTGTCAGGACTCATTGGCCAATGATGCATATGTTGTCAGATCTCTGATCAGCCCAGTTACACATTACCTATGACTCATTTCTCGCATATACTGTGGATGCTCACTCAGCTCTCTCACACCCACTGCAGAGTATCACCAATCTCTCCCACACCTACTGCAGACATCAGTCAGCCTATTCATGATTGGTTACTATAATATTACTGCATGGCTTCTGCTAGGTCACTGACCTGCCCTACAGTACCATACTATATACACTATACAACTCCTAGTGATATTCTCCAGTTCTGATCATCTGGGATATCCACTAGGTACAGCAGCATCTATCCTCTCTTACTCTTACCTTACTAATATATCTAGGATATCCACTAGTCAAAGCACAATCATCCTTTTTGTTTGTTTTAGTTTTTCAGTGGTTTGGCTTGACTTCTGTTGGCCTCACATATACCAGACTCAGGTGCACTGGCAGAGGTTTTAGTGTCTGTCTCATTCTGTTCAGATAGTAGACATGTAATTATGTCTAGTCAGGGTCCAGTCAAACTCTGGGACTTGGATAGCCACACCCATATGTGGAAATCAAATGACTCAAGATGTTCACCTGCAAGCCACATGGCTTTTCTACACAGAATGACCTGATCATGTTGCTGGGACACTTTTGGCCTGGACTTCTGGATCCTGTTGTAGGTCAAAACTTTATTGTGCAGCATAGCCTTCTGTTGATCCCAACAACCTCACCCAAGCTGTGGATGGGATACAGCTGCTGATGAGTAAACAGTACATCTTTGGGATGTGACATCAGCAAGATCAACCAAGCAGATCCAACCTTGAAAACACATATATGTCTAAATGATATACTGTTTTCATTCATCAATCATGTGTCTGCACCACAGATGGTTAAGAGATTGTCTTTCCTGATGATATAGCAGAAAACAGGGGCCAGTCTACATGTACCATGATCCAATGTGGTGCAGTGTCATATAGACATGAATAATTGCTTATGCCTCCACACTTACATTGAGGGGGACTCACTCTTGCTCCTTGTCTGTTAACACACATGGATGGCTCAGGAGGGGTATGTACTGGGGAGACCTGGAACACTTTAAGCTTTGAGAGGTTGCATTGGCTAACATCAGCTGTGAGTGATGACCAGGGACCTAGCACTGCTGACATATGCATCACCAAGTGTTGAGAACAAGGCCATGCTTAACTTACAACTTGTTCTCTTCTACACCTTGTGAGTGCCACAGGAAGGGGTAGAGCATACATCACTATTGCAATGTGACTGATGAGTTGAACCATCCAGTTGACACCATGGTCATCCTGTCCCATTGACTGTAATCTGTCACTGCTGATGTCATCATTCTCATCATCTTAAAAAGTGGAAAGCTGTGGCCAGAAAGCAAGTACACTGTCTTTTACTTTCCCTTGCTGTATGCACACCAATCATATCAGGAAATGTAGTCCAATGCCTATCCTTGGCTCCATACACTGGGGACACACCTGTGAAGTACTCTATCTCTGTTTCAGCTTGCCATCAGAAAGAAACAGTGGAAGATATGGCCAACAAAGTGTGGCAGGAACTTTGAGGACACTTCCATGCCACTGATACTGACAAATTTATAGAAGGGATCCTGCCACTTGACAGTGACAACATTGATGTGATATACAGCCAAATAATACACAATGGGGCCTATAATATCACTGAGGAGGTGTGGTGGGATGCCTCCCAGACTGCTGGGAGGAAGGAAAGTCCTCTCTTTGCACTGTTTGTGGTAGATCCCAATGCTATCACCAAAGTCTGTGATATGAATGAGAAGCTTGTGGTGTCACTGTCTGAGGGAGTTCTCACTGTTTTGGATGCTCAGAATTTGATACAACAATGGATGATTGATCATAGCCAATGCTATGGTTGGCACCCTTCTCACTTGGGTCTGGGTCACTGTCTTTCTCATTGGACTCAGAACACCTGGCCATTTCCAGCAGGCATAGCAGTAACTCCTGTGAAGTCTGGGATCCTCAGATTTGGAAGCAAACCTATGTATTCCAAGGACATGGACATAAAGTTAACACAGTCCAGACAGATCACCTCTGGCATCAGCATCTTGTGACAAGACCATACATTTGTGGGATTTAAATGTTACTGAAGTGCTACATCATCATTCCTTCATCTCCATTGCTCTATGCCCTCTCAAAACACTCTTTGCTACCACCCCTGACAGAACTATCAAGGCTTGGACCATGGAATTGAACAACCTAGTGTGGACAATCCATGATGAATCTTCTGATGGGTCATCATCTCACATCTTGGTGATGTCCTCAGATGATAAGTATCATGTGGTATGTCAAATGCAGCTTGGCTTCATAGTAGGGGACTTCATCATCCCTATCTTCTCTTATCAACAGTACTGTTCATCTTGCAGTCACTCTATCTCATCATGTCTCTGTCATGCCTCTCATCATGTGCTCTCTCATCATCTCACATGCTCCTCTGTCTTTCAGTCACACATTTGTCACATATTCATCTTTCCCATATGTTCATCTTATCTCCTCTGTTGCACCTTTGTTGTGCCCTTGTTGCATATCTCACTATATGCTTGTCTTGTCTCTCAGTCACATCTTTTGTTGCACATTCATCACATGTCTCTCTGCATATGTGTATGCTTTTCTGATCACTCAGCTATGTAGCTGTTTTGGGATTATGTACTGAACCTCTTGCTTTGCCTCTCTGGCATAGAACTCTTCATCCAATATTAAATCTTTGTCAACTACTCATTTTTTTACACAGCAGTTACTGCATGAGCACACAGGCAGCAAGGGACTGCAGCATTGTGGTGGATGAAGAGTGTTACTATCTTGGTATGAGTAAATGAATGGCATTCAAATCTGCATCCCATAGCTCACTCAAAGCAAACATTCCTTCATATGCTGTGCACCTTGCATGCATTGGCTTCATGCCACACCTGTTTTGCACAGATGCACAGATGTGCTTCAACATCATGTGGTGCCAGTGGTGCTTGATGTGACTGATGCTAAGAGTGGCCTATTGGACAGTCTTAGGGAAGATCTGTAGTAGGACTCCTGGGAACCAGAGTTTGAATATGCACTTGAGAGATGTGATAGAGAGTTCGGATTGCAATGTAGGTGGGAATCAAAGCAATAGAAATGAGGATGATTCCACCGATGACTATTTGCAGATCCAGGATGACAAATGTAAGATGTCTTAGTGATGGTTTAGATGATGTTTTTAGAGATCTTAGATTTAGCGTTGAGATGGTTTTCAGTGAGATTGATAGCGAGCTTAGGTCAAGTGCAGTGAAGGTAAATCCCTAGATTGTGAAGTTGACAAGACTGGGGTTTAAGACTGCCAGTCTGTCAACTATTTATACAGAACTGGAGATCTAAGTATAGTAAGTTGTGCAGTAAAGCGCAGTAAGTAAACGAACATTGTGCAGTAATGCACAGTAAGTACACGTCCATGTGATATAAGTGGCTCAGCCACAAGCATGTAATGAACATGAGATAAACAAAGGTAAATAAGGGTGAGAAAAGGGAGTCCTTGCTAATTGTATAGTAATAGTCCTTAGCAAGTAAATGTTATAATAAATAAAGAAATGTAAAGAAGAAAAGATACGTCTAATATAGTGCTTGGAGCTATGCTCACACTTAAGTATGTAGATACTTAAGTACTATAAAAGAGAAGGGAAAAAGAGAGTCCTTACTAGGTAAAGTGGAGCTAAGCTCACACTGTAGTAGTAATACTATGCTTTACTAGTAAGTAAGAAAAAAGAAAAAAGAAAAAGAAAACCGTTACAAGGTGCCAAAGCAAGTGCCTCGTAACAACTGACAGACATAGACCTCCACATATTCCTCCTGCATGCATGAGCTGTGCTGTAGACACCTGGGTACAACATCTTCATTGTGAAGGAGAACATGAGGTGCTCAATGCCATGCTTGGGCTCAGTAAGCTGCACTGGTGCACACCAGCAGATGAACATCATGCCCTCTTTCTCCTTTCTTTCTTTCACCCTCAACTCACATAGGAACCCTCAACTTCCCTACAACAGAACTATCAATTATATTCAAATTTGTATTAATTGTTCATACACTTCTGTTTACATCTATCATTGTTTCATTTTATCCTCTGTTGCTATATATATCTACAACTGTAATTAGTTGATATTTCAATATAGCAGGTATCTACCCTATCTTGATGTTTTGCAAACCTCTTGGTTGGTTCTGTTCATACCATCTTTTCAAATAACAACATGTTGGGCAGAATGTTCAGGCTATGTTTTTCTGTATTGAATCATGCTACTGTATCCATGAGTATTGTTGTGCCTGCAAGTAGGCTGGGTACTTTTGCTCTACAGTCATGTTTGTATTACTTCTATTTTTATGGATCTACACTTAAATGCTATGGCAGTGTTCATTACCATATTCTCTCTATTACTTTCTCATGATTATGTCTTTCACAGGTGCAGTGTTCCTGGGATGATGATAGACAGGGCCATGGATGAGTAGTGATCATTGTCAGTGTTGAGCAGCACTAGTGCCAAAATAGTGACTTGGCTTGGGTTTGAACCAAGGACCTCCTGTACTCCAGGTGTGTGCTCTAACCACTGAGCTACCAGGTCTTGGCTAAGTGAAGTGCTATTATGATGATGTTAAGCTGTACTATGGCTAGTTCCTGTCTAGAGAGTTGGCTACTCTGAGCTGAGAGATAGATAGGGGAGTTTAGTGTTGAAGATTCTGTGTGTACTACTCACTTTCATTCAGCTTTTCCCTTACACACATACTATATACATATACATTACACATACATATGTTATCACTTTGTCTATCACCAACTTTCCACTTTACACACCTGCCCCACTCATTACACCAGGACAACACACATCCCTCCTGCATATGGGCACTCTTGTACTTTACTACTCACACTCTGCCTCAACCTTACTGAGAGGCCACTATATATGATGGACACTTCACCATACAACTCCTCAGACATCATAGTTTGAGTGAGTATTTCTTCATCCCATCTTGTTCCCTTTCTTATACTCCCCTGCAGCTGTCTCTCTACTGTGTGTGGCACTTACTCTGTCCACACATCCCTTCATCACTGCAGACATGGCATCTGCTACCTCTCTACTCAGGGATACAATCCTCTTGACACTTATAACAGCTCTGTTTGTCCTTGCTTGCCCAAACCTGTGCATACATTTAGCTCATAAGCACATGGTCAGGTATTTGACCTTCATCTTCAATAGTCAGTACAATGCACCTGCATGGGCTTTGCTAATGGGTATGCCTGGGCATGGGTATGGGTATGGGTATTGGTATGGGTCTATTGGTTTTCCAGTCTACAAAAGTAACCATACAGCTGATGCTTCTGTTTTACCTTGTGTTTTCACAGTTCAAGAGGTGTTTTTTTCTGTCCTTCCATCTATTTGTAATCTAAGATACTCTCACATGCCATCATTGCTGTGGGTATTGGTTTTCATGGGTGATAGCCAGTGATGATCACTAGGGATGGGGACAGGGACAGGGATATGACAGGGACATTGGTGAGGAATGTGTTCATTCAGTACATTTTACTTACATTTTTTGTTTGGCTTCTCCCCACTCACTTCATGCTCACTCTGGGCACATACAATTTACATACAAACACAATACACACACTCACAACACTCCTCAGACTTCACATACTTCAACCCACATACTACTCCAACATGATGCACATCCCTCCCCTTTATGGTAGTTGTTGTACTCCTCTACTTACACTCTACCTCAACCTTACTACAGGATTGTTCACACAGGCTAGGGCAGGCAATGGCCAAGAACTTGTATATAATGACAAGCAGATTGTGAGGCTGACACTACCATTGAAGCCAAACAACTGGAGAAAAAGCTAAACAAACAAAAAGGACAATCTCACTTCAAATGCTAGTGGATATCCCAGATATATAATCAGTATGGTAGAACAAAGAGAGGACTAAAAGCTACTGCACCTAGTGGATATCCCAGATGATCAGAACTGGGAAATGAAACCATTGGGAGTCTTATGTATATATAGTATACTAGAGAGCACACAGACCATGGTGTACAGTATAGGGCTGGAGAATGAGAAAGTAAAGTAATGATGTCATACCTAATAATAGAGGGGACATGTAAGTGCTGACTGAGGCTCTGCAGTAACTGTGGGAGTAATTGGTGATACTCCGCAGCAGGTGTGAGAAGGATTGGTGAGTATCTGCAGTTAGACTGAGAAAACAAGTCATAACTAAAGATATAACAGGCTGATCAGAGATCAGATGACATATGTATCATCAGCTGATTAAGATAAACAAAAGGATGCATGACTGTGGGAATCACTTTGATAGATCAGGAGTGATTGTAATATCTATGGTGATAGAGACATGAGAAAAATAGGAAAAATGAAAAGAAAAATAAAGGATGATAAGAGCAGCCTGACACAGATAGAGAATCCCCAGAGGGGGCAGAGGCACAGACATCTGCAGCAAGTGATAGTATGGGAGTGAGCACAGAGTGAGCAACACAATGTGGTCAAGTACACTGCAGGCTAGATGTAAGAGAGAATATAAGATGGAGTGGAGAGTATGTTGGATTTTGTCTGCTATCTATACCACTGAGCAGTTCCCTCTATCATATTATCTTATTTACATCTCATCTTTCTGTCTACACCTTATCTTTCTATCCACTTCATCTACATATTATCACTTATCTCATCCTATCACACATCTTATCTTATGGCTCTACTCTGTTGTCTATCTGTAGCTCTGCTCTATCATCTCTATCTGGCCATGCTCTTACTCTTCTGCTTTAGGCAGTCTCTTAGTCATCCTCTCTGTAGCTCCACTACAATTCAAAGCTTTCGTCTATATCTTTTTCCCTTGTTGCCCTAGGCTCTTCTCTAGTTTTACACCCTTATGTCCAGTGTATTCTTCTACTCTTTGGCTCTGCTCTCTCTTTGGCTCTGCTCTGTCTGCATCTCTACTCTGTCCCCAATACACTTCTTCCTATTCATCCTCTTCACTATCACCTGCCCTACCCTGCATCAACAGAGTACTCACTCAGACTAGATGTAGAACATATGAGGAGTCATAAAGTAGTGTGCCCATCTTATATAGTGAGTGTAGGTAGAGTTCAGGTGGAGAGTATAGTGTAAAGTACAACATCTACTATAAGAAGGAGGGATGTGCATTGTCCTGGAGTATGTGTGGGTGCTCAGATGTGCAGGTGGAGGTAAAGTCTGAGGAGTAGGCAGTGTATGTGATAAGTCGGTAAAGTGTACATGTAGGAGAGAAGCTGAAGGAAAAATGGTATAGCACACATGGTATGCAATATGTTCAACAAGGATCACTATTAAGATAGGCACTTTACTATACAAGCTCCTCAGACATCTTACTACTCTGTCTGACTCTCTCTTCTTACTGTGTGTAGCACTTACCCTGCCCACATCTACTCTTGTCACTGCAGATGCTATCTGTAATCTCCCCATTCAGGGATACATGTTTGTTGATGGTCATAACAGCTTTGTTTGTCCTTGCTTGCCCAAACCTGCATGTACAGAATGTTGTAACTCATTCAACTATGTCTGATTCAGCTAATGTTGCAATGCAATAGGTCTTTACTTTATAGCTGGAGTGGTAATTGGAATTAATCTGTAGGTTGGGTTTGGTCTGTAGATAGATAGAGTACTGATTCCTTTTATTTTCTGTTGCAACAACCTATGTATACTTTCACAGATGATGTCCTATTACTCCATGTTGCAATGCAATAGGTTATTACACTAGTGCAAGTGAGGTGAAGTTCATAGTTGCATGTCAGCATCTGCCGAGTTGCCATAAACAGAAGGTAGGAATGGCCGTGTACAACACTTAACCACAGTAGAATAACACGGACAAAGAAAAATCTCACTATTAGAATGGGAGGACAGTCATAAGTTAAAAAACCCACGTGGTTCAGATAATGGTGCTACAATTGTGCACGCGCCACACGTGGCAGTGTGGCATGAGTGCGGCATGCCACACCCAGTGTGCCAGCGCAACAAGTGGCACTGCACAGCAGCATGTCCTGGCTTCACACCCTCCCTCCCATCCCATGCTGCTGTGCTTGCTCACCGCCCACGTCCACTCAAGAGGATGTGGGGAATTGGTACATTCCTCCCCCTTGCCCACCCCTTTAGCTGTGCAGATGCCTAACCTACTGCCACTCAAAAAACCTACAAAAGCTCCCACTTTGATGCGGTGCTACACTATCTGCACTGCTTCCACAGCGTACGCAAGAGTGACTGGACAGAGAAGCGGCATATGAACAGATGAAGGAAGAGGTTGCGAAATGGAAGGATGTGATGAAAATTGGTATGTCTCTTCCCTTTCTTCAGGAATGTCTCCTGTGTGTTGATGCATTTTTTCACTGTGGTGTAGGTGGGCCCAGCAGCACATGGTGTTCAGCAAGCCACTCAGTGCACAGGTGGTCGTCAGGGCAAAGCTAGCAGCCATGACTGCGTGGGTGTAGGCAGAGCAGAACTGGCTCAAGAGCATCACGCACCAGATGAACAATGTGTGCCCCCTCCCCTTCAATCAAAAACATACGCACCAAACATGTCCCACTGACCTCTCTCACAGATGTCGTACACAGAACAAGCTGACAAGCTTGCAGGGCCCATTGGCCTGTTTAAGCAGTGTGTCCCCCTCCACACTCATCTACCGACCGTCATGATGACTGATGTGCTGAGGATGCCACCACAGGTTTGTCACGCACTCTGGGTGCGAGATGGCGGGGTATGTGACACAGATATTCAGTGGGCAGGCAATCACAAAGATGGGGATGGGCCAATTCATCGAAAATGTGTGTCCTGCACCCTCTATCACATTTTTCTCCTGTCCTGCATCTCACAACCAACCTCCACCCCCCGCTGCCCTCTGTGCTCGCCATCCGCATCCTGCACAGTTCCACTGCACGTTGCCATACGATGCAATCCTGGCCAGCACAGAGGATGTGATGGGCAACCTCAGCGTGTGCCAGGCCCTCAAGAAAATGCCAAAGAACGTGCGGTTGTGACTGCACGCTGTGTGTTACATGCTTCTGCATCTACGGTGAGCGTGAAATTGAATCCAAATGGAGTTGTACCCCTTTTGACATCAAGCGTCTCACAAAGAATGCAGATTTGTGTCCACTGTGCTCTGTTGGTGCGTAGACAGATTGTCTAGGTCACCTTACTCTCATTCCCTGTGTGTACTCACCAGTCATATCTAATGATCACGTGGTATAGCAGTTCTATCAATGATACAACAGCTTCTCTTGAGAGAATCAAATGACAACTGATGCTCACTCACATTCTTCAAACAGATAATGATGTAACTCAAGTAGCAGCATGTGTGCAGATGCTCAAGCAGTGCGTGACTTCTTCTTGGTAGGCAACCTCATTTCTGTCAGCCAATTATGCTGTTCCTGATTGCTCGCAACAGGCTGAGGCCACAGTGACAATAGAGGACAGAGTAGAGGTATGTCGGAGTACATGGTTATCTTCGTACTTTTTAGATGTGCACGCAGGAAACCTGAGTGGATATTCGCGGAGGTTTTGACAACATGACAGAGGCCACACATCAGGTAATGCAGAGGTAACACGTCAGACTATGCATGCTTTGTTATGAGTACAGTGTTCTCATTCTCTCCAGAAGTTGTACAGAAAGGTTAACAATGTATATAGGTGGTCAATCGTTGCAGGTGATCTATTCCCACATTAGTGTCAGGTTGACTAAAGTGCAGACAAGGTAGATTGATGTGTACCATATACATGCTGCATGATATGATCATGAGTAAAGCAGGAAAAAGACCAGGACAGAGATCCTCAATACCATATATTACTGGTTGGGGAGAGATCCTCCAGACGGGTGAGACTTTGTTGGTTCCAAGACAGTGGTGTTGTGCTCCACAAACCTGTTAGCTTCAGCCATCCACCAATGGCTCCCAATATGTCCCTTATGCCTGTTCACGGGCCGAGCCAAGATTTGGTTTAGAATACCAAGTCGACGTCTGACCCAAAAGCTAATGAGACACTTCCAGGAGGTTTTCGTAGAGGACAAGCTTTTGTGATAGCAAATGGCAATGGCGCTCCCCCACTGTCTTCAAAGATGATGACCTGCAAGTACATAGAGGGACTATATGTTCTGTCGTCAGAATTATCAATTACATTTAAGTTGTGCCTATTGTACATCTATCATTATGATAATTATATATACAATTGCAATCATACAACACATTTATATACTCTATCTACAAAACCCTTAGTGAGTTCTGTTCACACATGAAGCAGTGTGGTGCAGTGTGGTGAAGTGTGTGCACGAGCCCCACACATATATTGATGTGGCACAGTATGCGTGGCACATCATCAAAGCGACTTCATCAATCTCTCTTCTTCCCTCTTTCCACCTGCCTACTCTGAGCTCTCTCTGTCTGGCTTATCTTATTAAACTGTTTCTCTCTCTTTTGTGAAGAAACATTTCACTTTCTTTCTGTCCAAAGCTTGCTTTGGGTGGTTCTTTCAGAGAGACCAAGCCTAAAGATTTGTGAAGTCTACCAGCATGGCCTTAGTTTGCTGTTGCCAAAGGCAGTTGTTAATTCAATTGCTGGACCTCTCTCAATCTGTGGTGTTCAGCTGCTTGCTCTCAATCTCACTTCCACCTGTCTAACAGAAAAGGGGTGATACCTGAGTTGCACCTTGTATAAAAAAGGCATAAGCATTGTGATCTGACACTGCCTTGCGGTGATTTCCTCTGACTGTGGCTATCTGGGGTGTGTGGAGGATCTGGCAACTCTATCTCTGGCTCTGGCTCTGGCTC
>QLPN01002546.1:0-13432 GCA_003314395.1 Albatrellus ellisii | reverse complement strand
CAGCACACACATGGTGGACACTTGGAGTAGAACAGTTGATACACAATCATGGATGTTCTGGGAGGACAGTGTATGATACCCTGATTCCTGGGATCTTGGTGGGTCTTCTGACAGCTCAGGGACTGCCTGCCCCTTCTACATGCTGCCTTCATCCCCCCCACACTCGCTCTAGGACAGAGTGTCTTTTAGATGATGGTCTAAATGTCAATTTCTACTCACTCCTTCCTGTCACCTGCCCCTCCACCACTCACCTCCATCTCAGACGTCGCCTTCTTGCTTGGCACACTCACATCATCATCCAATGTTGCAATGAACCTGTGACAAATTACGAGCGGTTCCCCTTCTGGATTTTTCCAGATCCAAGATCAGAGTGGTGGAAGAATCAGGACAGGAGGTATCATATTAAATACCCTCCAACCTTTTTCAGATCCCTGTTATATCAATACTACAACAACCCTTCCCTCGTTCCTCCCCCAGTCCTCCTAGAATTAGGAGCTAACCCTGATTGTGCTTTCCACATTAACCCCCACCATCATTTTGCATCTTACATCGCAGGGGGTCCCCAAATGTCTACATATTAACATAGACATATCTTCTTTGTCGTTTTTGTGTTTGTCTGTCTTATCATCTGCACATTTTATTGAAGAATATAGTGCTTCTGTTTTATGACTGAGCATGCCATCGATTTGACATCGCTCAACTACAGAAGTACTGGAATGCTCATAGAAATCATCCAACAAATCATTGGTCAATCTGTCTCAAGACAACCAGTAGAATGCTTGGAGCAGGAGACAACCATCTCCACCAGCACACAGAGAAGACAGTGAGGAGCCAGAATCTCACTCAAGGAATCGATTTGTGAGCTTATAAGATCAAGAACTGTTGACATCACAGTGCTTAGAATCTGAAATTGACAGTCTTGGTACAGCCTTAGCAGCAACTCTAGCACCTCCATCTGCTGCTCCATTTGCTCTTATGGATCAAGAGCACAAACCACTGACTTTTGGGGAGATGATGAAGATAATAGAGAATCAACAGAAGCTGCTGGTGCAGCAACAACAAGCAATGATGGATCTGATGACATGCCTAGCATCAGGAGAAGGAGGTCACTCTTCAGGGCTAGGAACAGGCCTCCCACCCCATGTCCACCTTCCCAAGGTTCGCATCACAGAACCAACTCCTTTTGATGGCAACAAAAAAAAGTTCCAATCATTTTTGGATCAAATTTATCTTGTTCTTCGGGCACACCCAGAATACAAAGATGAAGACAAGGTAACAGTTATATTGTCCTACATCAAAGGAGGGTATGCAGAAGAATGGAAGAAAGGGGTCTTACGAGACATGGAGGCTTACAGAGTAGAGCCTCACAAGTATGAAAAGCCATTTAAAGATTTCGATGAGCTTTTGATGATGATGAAGATCACCTTTGGAGATCATAATGAGGAGCAAATGGCTCAACAAAAATTGATGACTATTTCACAGGGAAATCGTCACATAGAGGGATACATCACTGAATTCCTCTTATACAAAACAGCATCTGGATATAATGATGGCACACTATGCACATTATTCAAGAAAGGGATGAATTGTCCCCTTCTCCAGTCCTGTTATGTTGAGACACCTCTCCCTGGTGATCTAGAAGGATGGATTAGACAAGCAAGAGTCAGGGCGTATGCATATCAGGATATGCAGAACTTTGAGTTGACTTGGGGACGAAGACAGGCACAGCAACAGCAATATGGAAGACAGCAGGGGCAACAACAGCATAATTTCACCCCTCACCAATTTACTTCTACAGCTGTGCCTGCAGGAGAACCAATGGATGTCAACAGAGCCATGGGACCACACCCTTGACTATGTTTCAATTGCAGCAAAGAAGGACATTTCACAAGAGAATGTCCTGAGCCAAGGCACCCACAGGGGCAACAACAAAGAAGGGGGAATGCAAGGACCCTTCAGGAGATGCATGTGCTGAACAAAGCAGACTTCTTGGCCAAGATGCAGAAGGAGTTTCAGGCATGTGGTCTCAGATTGAATGATCTGAATGGCTCAAAGAGTGGAGCACAGCAGTCAGGTTTTGGATCAGATGGGAACTGAGCACGAGTTCACTGTCCTACAATAGGTTTTCTATGCTTCAGACTGATGATATGGACGTTGATCGTCTCAATGCTTGTACACAAATTTATTTAACACGCATTGTTCCATCTTACTCTCAGTCTGAAGTGAAACCACAAGTGCAACAGGTTACTCCTCCTGTCGAGAAAAAGGAATATATCTGAAGAACACTATTTGATGTCACCAGTTTCCCTGAAATGAAACTCAAGATCAAAACAGTGGATACTGGAATTACTCTAGAAGTCAATGCTCTTCTTGATTCAGGAGCCACAGGATTATATGTTGACAAAGAATTTGTCAAGAAAAACAATCTAAACACAAAAAAATTGGCAAAACCCATTCCTGTTTACAATGTTGATGGATCACTTAATCAAGGAGGATCTATCAAAGAGATGATTGACTTCATCATGACGATTGATGGCCATACTGAATGTGCTACATTTGCAGTCTGTAATTTGGGCAAGAAGAATGTCCTTGTTGGAGAATCATGGTTGAAAATCCATAATCCTGAAATTGACTGGTTACAGGGAAAAATACACTTCACAAGATGCCCATGCAGATGTGAAGTATGCCTCAAAGCCAACAGACAAGTCTGGAAGTCAAACAAAAAGTTGATGAAGCAGCAAAGTCGAACTATACATCAAGAAGCTGAAGAAAGAATTACAGCTGAAGAAGAAGGAGATCAGATATTGATGGTTATGGTCAATCAGAAGGAAATGGAGGCATCCATTCAAAATATTAGCCAAGAACTTGCTATTGAAGTGGAAAAGAAGAAGTTGAAGAAGAATTTCGAAGACATCATACCCAAAGCATATCATCATTTCAGATGGGTATTTGACAAAGAAGCTTTCGATTCTCTTCCTCCAAGACGTCCTTGGGATCATGCTATTGAACTTAAACCAGGTGCAAAACCATCAGCCAGTAAAGTTTACAATCTTTCCTTGGATGAACAAAAACAATTGGAATTGTTTATTGAAGAGAACTTGAAAAGCAGTCATATTCGCCCTTCAAAATCTCCCATGGCATCACCTTTCTTCTTTATCAAAAAGAAATCTGGAGATCTTTGACCTGTTCAAGACTATCACAAGCTCAATGACATGATGATCAAGAATAGTTATCCCCTTCCTCTTATTTCAGAATTGATTGATCGACTTCGTGGAGTGTGATACTTCACAAAAATGGATGTTCGTTGGGGCTACAACAATGTTAGGATCAAAGACAGTGATGAATGGAAAGCTGCTTTCATCACTAACAAAGGTTTGTTCGAACCTTTGGTCATGTTCTTTGGTCTTTGCAATAGCCCTGCCACTTTCCAAATGATGATGAACCACTTGTTCTGTGGTCTTATTTCATGAGGAGTTGTGGTGGTCTATATGGACAATATCCTGATATTTACAGCAACATTGGAAGAACATCACAGGGTCACACAGGAAGTTCTTCAAATACTCACAGATAATAAACTCTATCTCAAACCAGAGAAATGTGAATTTGAACAAACATCCATCGATTTCCTCAGCCTGAAGATTTCTTTTGACAAGATTGCTATGGATCCAGTCAAGGTACAGGGTATCAAAGATTGGCCAATTCCACAGAACCTTCATGATGTCCACTTGTTTTTGGGCTTCTGCAACTTTTACCACCATTTTATTCTTGGATTTTCTAATATTGCTAAACCCTTGAATGAACTTATGCAGAAGGATGTCAAGTGGCATTGGAATGATGAACAGCAGTTGGTGTTCACTCATTTACAAGATGCTGTGTGTTCTGAGCCAGTTTTGGTTTTTCCAGATGAGCAGTATCCATTCCAAGTTGAAGTGGATAGTTCTGGTTATGCCACTGGTGCAGTTCTTTCACAGCTTTGACAGGATAACAAGTGGCACCCTGTTGCTTACCTCAGTAAGGGTTTGTCACCTGCTGAGTGTAACTACAACATATATGACAAGGAGATGTCAGCCATCATTCGTGCTCTGGAAGCATGGCAACATTACCTTGAAGGTTCCATTCACCCAGTTCAAGTTGTCACTGACCACAAGAACTTGAAATACTTCATGACAGCCCAGAAACTCAACCGTCGTCAAGCTCATTGGTCTCTTTACTTATCTTGCTTCCAGATTGATATGGTTCACAAACTGGGCTCTGCCAATGTTCACCCTGATCTCCTCTCAAGATGTTTGGACCATAAGAAGAGGGTAGAAGATGACAACAAGAATGTCATCTTGCTCAAACTGGAATTTTTCAAACACAAGATTTCCCTTGCAGCACTCAGCCCTCCTATATTGAAGAAAATTATGGACACACAAAAAGAAGATCATGACTACAAAGTTTGGGACAAGTTGGATGCAGACTTGAGGAAAACTGCAGTATTTGCAAGATGGAGTGAAGATGAAAAGAAGACACTTTTCTACGATGGGAAACTCTATGTCCCAGAAACAATGTACGCTGAACTGATGAAGACCTGCCATGATTCACCTCTTGCAGGACATCCAGGTTACAAGAAAACCTTGGAAATGGTTCAACAACATTTCTGGTTCCCAAATATGGTGTCATATGTGGAGAAATATGTCAAAGGATGCGATTTATGTCAAAGGACAAAAACTTTCCCCACAAAACCACAAGGAGAGTTAACACCTAATGAAATCCCATCATGTCCTTGGCAGATCATTTCTACAGATCTCATCATCAAATTGCCTGAAAGCCAAGGCAATGATTCTATTCTTATGGTCGTGGATTGTTTCACCAAAATGATTCATGCTATTCCAACAACAGAAACAGTCACAGCAGAAGGAGTCACACGCCTTATGAGAGATCATGTATGGAAACATCATGGCCTTCCAGAAAAGGTATTATCAGACAGAGGACCTCAATTTGTGTCACAAGTTATGCACAAATTAAATTGTTTATTGGGGATTCAAACAGCTACATCTACAGCCTATCACCCCCAAACAGATGGACAAACAGAGCAGATAAATCAAGAAATAGAGCAATATTTCCGCATCTTTATTAACCATCGACAAAACGATTGGGCAAGCTGGTTGCCTATGGCAGAATTCGCTTACAACAATCACATCCATTCAGCAACAAAATACTCACCATTTATGCTGAATTATGGACAAGATCCTCGAATGGGCCATGAACCTCGTATGTCTACCAGAATTGATTCAGTGGACAAATTTGTAGCAGGGCTCAAACATATCAGAGAAGAAGCAGAAGTGGCATTGAAGAAGGCAGCAGATGATGTGAAGAAGTTTTATGATGAACATTGAGGCAAAACTCCCATTTATGCCATTGGAGATAAAGTTTGGCTTGAAGCCACCAATATTGACACAGGCAGACCCATGAAGAAATTGGATCACAAATGTCTTGGACCATATGAAGTACTTGAAGTACTTTCAAATAACACATATTGTCTTAAACTCCCCAAGACCATGAAGATTCATCCAGTTTTCCATGTTGTCAAACTTCGCCCCTTCGTCAAAGATGTCATCATTGAACGAGAAATTCATCCCCCTCCTCCTCCTATCATCAAAAATGGTATTGAAGAATATGAAGTTGAAGAAATTCTCAATAGTCATCTTTCTCATGGCAAAGTTCAATATCTGGTCAAATGGAAGGACTACCCTGCAGAGGAAAATTCTTGGGAACCTGCTTCAGTATTGATGGAAGATGTTCCTGATATGCTCAAGAGGTACCATAAAGAACATCCTCAAGCAGTACATTCAGTAGCCATTTATTCCCTTTATCAGATGGAATATTCACCCAAGATGATGGCCCAACCACATTATGCTCAATGACTTCATGAAGAAATACCTATCTCCACTCCACCAGTTCTTGATGAAGGATATGAGGAAGTACCTTTTGGCATCATTGACAATGAAGATGATTTCACAGATGAAGATGATGATGGAATTATTACTCCCAAATCTTATGAAGACTTGAAAGAATTACCCAAGTCTTCTTCCATCATTCCTCTTTCTCCATCACTCTTTGCTGGCATTCCTTTAAAATCTATGGAAGGTGAAGAAGAAGATATTTGCCATGCATGTTCATCTCCATTCTTTGCTCATCAAGACATCTCGCCTTAAGAAGGGGGTATTTGTCAGACTGCTATTATTTTCCTATTTTTCTTCTCATTTTTCTCTATTTTCTTATATCTTTATCATCATAGATCTTACAATCACTCCTGATCTATCAAAGTGATCCCCATGGTCATGTATTCTTTCTCTTTGTCTTTATCAGCCGATGACATGTATGTCATCTGATCTCTGATCGGCCCATTCTATCTTTAGTTATGACTTCTTTTCTCACACTTACTGCACATGCTCACCAATCCTTCTCACACCTGCTGCAGAATATCACCAATCACTCCCACAGTTGCTGTGGAGCCTCAGTCAGCACTGACATGTCCCCTCTATTATTAGATATGACATCATCACTTTACTTTCTCATTATCTGGCCCTATACTGTACTGCATGGTCTGTGCACACTTTAGGACACTATATACACATAGGACTCCTAGTGGTTTATTCCCCAGTTCTGATCATCTGGGATATCTGCTAGGTACAGTACTCTTCTCTCTCCTCTCTTACTATATGCTAATATATCTGGGATATCTGCTAGCTTAAGTGTGATCATCCTTTGTTTTTAGCATCCTTTCAGTTGTTCAGCTTCAGCTTAGCATCAGCCTCACACCAGAAGACCCATCCTTTCGTGCCAGCCTCATAACCCATGAAGGTGAGAGGTCATGATTTTGCGTTGAGTTTTGAGTGCTGATTGTCAGGGACCTTGACCCAAGCACAACAACTGAAGATGTGTAAGTGGGAGATGTCCAGTGGGGAAGAAGCAGGCTGCCAGAGGGCTTGGGGAGCTTGCCAGTGAAGCCATTTGGTTGGAGACAAATTGTAAGTGTGCACAGTGGTACATATGGCAAGTTCCCAGAAGCCTGCAGACAAACCCATGTGGTGCAGGAGGCTGAGTGCTTGGTCTAGCACTGAGTGATTCCAGCATTCAGCTCTGCCATTCTGCTGTGGTGAGTACAGGACTGTGAGCTGGTGTTCAATCCCTTTGTCTTGCAACAAAGACATCATGGACACAGCAAGATATTCCCCCCCTTGATTGGTGCACAGATACCAGGGCCAGCAGCCAAAGAGGGTGTGCACATGGGCAAGGTAGTGCTTGAGCATGCCAGCAAAGAGATCCTTACACAGGAGGGAGTAAACCATACTGAAGCCAGAGCAGTCATCAAGAAACATGGTGAAGTACAAGTGGTGCACACCAAGTGAGGCGACTGCCATGGGGCTGATGAGGTCAGAGTGTACAAGGTTGAGGGGAGCAAGCACACATGAGTGGGAGATACAGAAAGGAGACTGGGGAAACTTCCTGAGTAAACAGCCAGTACAAGGGTTAGGAGAGGAGGATTGTGAGGGAGTAGTGAAGCTGGAGAGTTGGGATGGTGAAATTCGACGAATGACCTGCTCAGAGAGATGCCCCAGGTGTTTGTGCCAGATGCACAACAAAGGTGTGGTGACAGTATTGATAGAGGACAAAGGGTCAAGGCATACCCAGTATGTTCCATCCCATAAAAAACCAGTGCTAAATGTCTGCCCATTTTTGACAATAGTACAGTGACCGCCACTATAGATGATCTGAAAGCCAAGTGTGTTGAGTCTGCTGACCAAGAGGTAGCATGCAGAGGCACTTGGTACGTGCAAGATGTTGGACAGGGAAATGTCAACAATTGTGCCATCTGGGAGACTGTGACGACATGCACAAGAACCTTGGTTGAGGCATGCAATGAGGGCTCCATTACCAACTGCTATGGACCACAGAGACTCAGCATTATATGAGGAGAAGTCACTGCAATGAGGGGAGATGTGGTTGGTGCACCCAGAATCAACTATTTAGAGGCCATGGCCCTTGTAGTAGCAAGCATCAAATTCAGACCCAGAAGCAGAGGACATGGTGTTTATGGAACTAGGTACGTCTACCCCTCCTCCCTTTTCTTTATCCTGTTTATCTAACCGAGCTTTCACGTCAGTGGGCATACCATGGAGAGCCCAACATGTCTTGACTGTATGGTTGTGACACTTGCAGTGGGAACAGAAAGACGTGTTGTGACGACCCCCTTGAGGTGGGGTGGAGGAGAAGGCTGCAAGAGCAGAGTGTGGCTTGATGTGGGCTTCTTTGTCCAGGATGCATCCGCAAATGTTTCTGATGGCAAGCTGAGCAAGAGTAGAGCGGATGAGAAGGAGCTCCAGGAAGGAGGGAGAGCATGCAGGAGTAAGAAACACATATTTTGTTCACTAACCTCAACTCTGGATGCAATCAGATGATTTTGGGTGATGATGAGAGTGTCAATTTGGGGTGTCAGAGGTGTGTTTATATCAAACTTGCTGGTGAATAAGGATTGAAAGTTGACAAATGCAGCTATGATGGTCTGTTTCCCGTAGACCTCCTTCAACCCATTCCAGGCATGCTGTGCTGTCATAGAGTCACTAGCGACCATGGCTGCTGGTTGGGGTCCACAGTGCATGGAAATGACTGCCTTTGCGACATTGTTGTTGTGCGACCAGGTTTCAAGTTTGGCAGTGTTGGTGATGGTGATGATAGGTATGCCACCCTTGACATCTTCAGTGGAGGTGATGGGGATGATGGGGGCTTTTGAGATAGTGTACCATATACCCATGATGATGAGTGCCGATTTGATGATATTGGACCACTGTTTGTAGTTTTTGGCTCCTTCTAGGATGATGTTGATTTTTGGAATAGAGGCAGTGTGTGAGAGAGTTGGGAGTTGTGAGAAGATGATGGTGAGGACGACATAGGTGTGAGAATGGAGTAGCATGAAGATGAGAGTAATAGTGAGTAAGACAGAGACACAAATGGCTTGGGCAGGGCCCATAACCTGATGAAGGCCAGCCATCTGACAAGAGAGGAACTAGAATAGTTCTTATTCTTGTACTACACCACTACAGTCTACTTATAGTAAATACTGTAGTGCACGGACCATCTGCTACAAGGTGTATGACATGTGTACATACATATGCATGTGTTGGAGTGTGTTGTACAGTAGAGTGACCAGAAAAGGAAAGAGAGAGTTAGTAAGTAAGCAATGTCAACAAGATCCTCTAGACACCAAAGAAAAGAGTTAGTAGTTTAGAGTGAGTAATATAATAACACAATGTGACTGGGCAATGGTGAGGAAATGTGACACTATGAATGCTAAGAGTGGCCTATTGGACAGTCTTAGGGAAGGTCTGCTATATCAATACCCCTGGTAACAAGGTAATGGATATGTGTTTGATAAGTGTAGTAACCATTCCTGATGACAATAAAGAGAGGGATCAATGAGATAGTGATAAGGATGATACTGCTGATGACTAAATGCAGATCCAGAGTGATGAGTTTAGGATGTCTTAGTGACACTTTAGAGTGACTTAGAGATCTTAGACTTAGTTCTTAGAGTGAAGTGAGTTTGTAATGAGCTTAGGTCAAGCACAGTGTAGGAGAATCCCTAGATTGTGAAGTTGACAAGACTGGGGTTTAAGACTGCCAGTCTTTCAACTACTTATACAAAACCAGAGTCCTAAAGATAGTAAAAGTAAATAAGGTTCATGGATCAATGATGATTGCACAGCAATCAATGAAGTCACATGACATATGACACATCCATGATTTATAGTAAGTGGCTCAGCCACAAGTGCAAAATGAATGAGAGGTAAACAAAAGTAAACAATGATGAGGTAAGATGAGTCCTTGCTAATTGTATAGTAATAGCCCTTAGCAAGTAAATGTTATAATAAATAAAGAAAGATAAAAGGAAAGGAAAAGATAAGTCTTTATAGTACTTGGAGCTAAGCTCACACTTAAGTTTGTAAATACTTAAGTACTATAAAGAGAAAAGAAATGAGTCCTTACTATAAGTAGGAGCTAAGCTCACTGCTGTAGTTAATACTATGCTTATAGTAAGTAAAATATAAGAAAAGAAAAGAGAAAGAGAAAAAAGAAAACTGTTACAATGTGCCAAAGCAAGTGCCTTGTAACACACTGATCCCATTCACCATCATCCTCTGGGAGACCTCTAGCAAGGCAGGCAGCCTTGTAGGTTGCATGGACCACCCCATTGCAAGTGTGCAGATCCTTCCAGTCTGTTGCCCCCTTGATGATGGTCAGAAGCATCCTGAGGTAGAAGCATTCCCCAGCAGATGGATGGACAAAGTACATGCAACCAATGGCAGAACCCCTCTGTCTTGGCTTCCAGTGATGCCCATTTTGTTCCCACACAAAGTGCTGAGGAAAGTCCTGGTAGAGGTACTGGCAGGTACTGGCAGGATACTGCTGATTGGCCTTGAACTACTCTGTCAGGTGTGTCTTTCTGGCAGAGGGACACTCCAGGACTCCCTGAGGGTCATCACTTGCTTGGAAGTAGACCTGCCACTCATTCTCCACATGGGCAGGAAGGCAATAGACTGTGGGGAGCTCTTGGTGCATGGAGAACTCAAAGATGTGCCAGCATGCCTCTGAAGGACCAATGTAGCATGCATCAATGTAGTCCCAGATCTCATCCACATTCCCAACCTGCACAGTTGCCTGATCAGGACCCTTGTAGATGTACTTGTGGATGTACTTGACTGCCTTGACTGAGGCACTGATCTCCAGATTGATGTGGGAGTCATACTTGGCAAGCAGGTAGGGATTATATGGGACCACATCACAGTTGGTAAAGACATGGACCTTATTCTGACTGAGATGTTTTGTGAAGGTGTGGCCATTGTCTGGCCTGGCATAGATTGGGTACCCATCCTCTCCAAAGTGGGTCTCCTGACAAAACTGCTTGGGGTAGCACTTGCTGCAATGCCATTGTTGGTTGTTATCCTTCTCCATGCAAGGGGATTTGACATGGTCAGGAGCACCACAGGGGCCATGAAGCATGTACTTGATGACAGACTCATGTAACTTTGGATGCAGGGCAGGATCAGGGAGCTGTGCTGAGACAATGCTGTCAACATGATTGGCATCATGGATCTTGTATGGGGCCTTCAGGAAGATGAGGAGATGCATGTGAGGGAGGCCACACTTCTGGAACTCTAGGGTGTAGACACTACCAGCCAGCTCCCCAAAAAATCCATGCCTGGTTTCATGCAGCAAGGCTTGTTTCTTCTGGTTGATGAATTGAGCAACAATGTCAGGGAGACCTGCAGCAGTCTGGGATGTGCCATCATCATATTCCAGCAGAGCCCCCTGGGTTTCAGGCCAGTTGTGGTTTGCAGTCATGGTCAAGAAGATGTCTGGTTTGTGCCCATAATGACAAATGGCCATAGAGTCCTGGAAGAGTTGGAACATGTGCCTTGAACTGCCTTGGTGGGTGGAGGGAAGGACAATGTGCTGGCCCTGCTGTCCAAGATTGACTGGTGCACCATCTTGTTGAACTGCATCATGAAGCCCTTTTTACAGATCTGCATGTATCTGTTTTTGATGTGTCCTGATCCAGTACAGGGTAGCCTGTTCAATTGATGCCCAAGCATCAACCAAATATTGCTGGAAGAGATTTCCACTGTGAAAGATGATGTCTACCTCATTCAGTATGGTGAAGGCATGGTATGCATAGTAGCAGTGTTGGGAGACATTCTTGCAGCACATCTGACCATTTGGACCTGGCTGTGATGGCATGTTGAGGTGGAACCCAGAGTCACCTTTGGGGAAGAGGAGGACATAGTGCAATAGGGAATAGCTATGGTGCAGATGACTGATCCTCCTAAGGTTACCTCCATGCATGTGCACAATGATGTCATGATGCAAGTCCACTTGCTCTCCTCCACCCCCAGGAATGATGGCAGCAACCTCCTTTACAGTGGGAGCATTGTATCTGTGCAGGTCTGTGTTTGGATCCACAGTAATGTGAACAGCCACATTGACCTGCTATTCTTGAGCTTTGTCCTTGAGGATCTTATGAGCCTGCCTGTACATGTTGATGTAAGGGTTGTTGGCAAGCAGCATTGTGTGGAGATCCAGCATGGTGGATGGGTCAAGGTTAGAGTTGTTGGCCAGGCATGCATTGACAGCATCATCAGGATAAAGGACATAGAGCTGAGCATAGTGTGGTGTGACTCCAGGGTCTGGAAGGAGGGCCCCCACCTTGTGATGGAGGGAACCATGGAGTCTGAATGCATAAGGTCCAGATCTAGCAAGCACAGTATCATTGACATTTGCAGCAATAGATGTGAATGCAAGAGCAGCATTGTATTGGCATATGTTGCTCCTGAACCTTTTTGCAAATGGATCACTGTCATTCAAGAGCTTAGAAAGAGTGGGTGGTGGTTAGGCAAAAGGAGGGAGGTGGATCCGGCCCTGCAAGCAACACATGCCAAATAGGAGATGATTTACAGTGGATGCTGTCAACTTCTCAGAGATGAAGTGAAGAGCATGGCAGTGAGGGCATTGTTTATCCATTGTGCCAAGGCCATGGTGGTTCTCAGGTTCATGGTATTCATGACAGCCAAGAAGGATAAGGGGTGCAGGGGGTGCAGCTGGCTGTGGCTGATCCATGTCAGGATCATTTTGCTGAGGCTGATGGTGCTGAAATATTTGCATATGGAAGTACATCATTCTCCTGCTGACCTCCCAGATTACTTCTGTGATCCATGGCATTTGTAGGTTGATTGTGCTCAGCTGCAGCCTGTGCTTTGTGGTGGTTTACACACTCAGCATGACACTGTTGAAAGCCCTGATGCAATTCTTCATCCTGATTTCTGTGTTGTTGTTGTTGTTGTTGTTGTTGTTGTTGTTGTTGTTGTTGTTGTTGTTGTTGTTGTTGTTGNNNNTGTGGATTGACATGTCCAGGAACCCCAGGATACCCTTGGACAGGGACAGGTGGGTGATGTGGGTGATGAAGGAAATGCATAGGTATAGGTCCCCCAGGTTGATATCCATATGGTTGTTGATGGTAATACAGGTATTGTGCTGGATTATGATTGGGGGGGATATAATATTGCAGAGCCTGATATTGCCATGCTGGAGGGGGAAGAGGAGGATAATGTGGGTGGAGAGGAGCAGGATAATAAGCAGATGCAGGGGCAAGGGGATTATGGGGGACAGGTGCAGGATATGTGGGAGCAGGGGGGTTCAGGGGGAGAGGAGCAGGGAGAGGGGCAGCCTGTGGCACTTGGTCAAAGTTAGGCTGTGGGATATTTCCCACGGGAGGATCCCTTTGCTGGGCACAACATGATGATGGGGATGTCATTTGTAGTTCATGTTGTCTCCTATCTTGCTCACACTGATTTTGGCATGGGTGCTCAGGAGTATGTGGTGGTGATCTAAGAAA
>QLPN01002545.1:0-35438 GCA_003314395.1 Albatrellus ellisii | reverse complement strand
TATTATTATTATTATACTTACTGCAAGCTCTGATGACTTATGTGCCTGCTGCTAAGAGCAGCCTATTGGATGGTCTTAGGGAAGATTTGCAACAACTATACCCCTGGTAACAAGGTAGTTGTTGTGTCTTTGAATGATGTAGTAAATGTTCCTGATGACAATGAAGAGAGGGATCAACAAGATAGTGATGAGGATAATACCACCAATGACTAAATGAGGATCCAGTGTGATGAATTTAGTATGTCTTAGTGATGTTTAGTGACTTAGAGATCTTAGAGTTAGTTCTTAGTAGTTGAAGTGAGATGAAAGTGAGCTTAGGTCAAGCACAGTATGTTAAATTTCAAGTATTTATCATGTCATTGAGCATGTCCTTCCCATACATTCTTCTATCTATGTGTATCCCATTCTGATCTTATCTTATCCATCTTACATACTATCATCTCACCCACATCCTATCTCTCTAATCTTATCTTGTCATATCTCCATCTGATTATCTGTGGCTCTGCTCTTATATCTCTTTCTGGCCATGCTCTTTCTGTCAGGCCACTATTATTTCCTCTATTTTTTCTCTTCATTTTTCCTATTTTTCTTATGTCTCTATTACCATAGATCTTACAATTGCTCCTGATCTATCAAAGTGATTCCCATTGTTATGCATTCCTCTTGTTCATCTTTATTGGCCAATGATGTGCCAGTCATCTGATCTCCAATTGGCCCACTTACAAGGTAGTTATGACTCATTTTCTCACTGTTGCTGCAGAATCTTACTTATTGTTCCCACCCTGACTGCAGAGTGTTTACTTATTGTTCTCACTGTTGCTGTGCTTATTGTACAGCACTGATGTGTCCCTCCTATTCTTAGCTATGACCTCATCTCTTCTTGTTCTCATATTCTGGCCCTATAGTGTATAGCATGGTCTGTGCACTAGTTCTAGTACTATAAATACAGTAGTTCACTTAGTGTTTTATCCCCAGCTTTGATCATCTGGGATATCTGCTAGGTGCAGTACCTTCTAGTATTTCCTGTCTTACCTTACTGATTATATATCTGGGATATCCACTAGTCTAAGTGCAATTGTCCTTTTGTTTTAGTATTTTCTTTGTTGTTCAGCTTTGACATAGTGTTGGCCTCACACTTTCATCTGCATTTAGCAGGTTCTTTGTCTTAGTCTTTGGAGTGGAGCTATGACTCAATAGCTTTATCTCTATATCTACTCCTTCCCCTTGTCATCTCTGCCTCTCTCTATAAGTCTTTCCACATTTTGGTAAGCATTTATCTTGCACTCTGCACCCTCATGTCTGGTGTCACTCTTCCCATGGCTCTGCTCCTCCTCTTTCTCTGTCTCCACTCCCTGTCCCCAATACAATCAACTGTCATCTTCCTGTCCGCTCTAGTTGTCAGCCCCATCCTATGTCATGACAGTATAGGAGAATCCCTAGATTGTGAAGTTGACAAGACTGGGGTTTGAGACTGCCAGGCTTTCAACTACTTATACAGAAAGTGGAGTCCTAAAGATAGTATGAGTAGTTAAGGTTCACTGATCAATGATGATTGTGCAGCAATCAATGAGATCATGTGACCAAGTTGCATCCATAGTAAACTACTAATGAGTAGCCACAAGTGTGAAAAGAACTAGAGATAAACAAAGAAAAATAGAGACACAATAAGATGAGTCCTTGCTAACTGTATATTTATATTACTTAGCTAGGAAAGGTTATAATAAATATAGGAAGAGGAAGAAGAGATGAAAGATGCCTTATAGTACTTGGAGCTAAGCTCACACTCTAGTATGTAAATACTAAAGTACTATAAAGGAATGAGAATAGAGTCCTTACAATAAGTTTGAGGCAACCTCAGCTGTAGTATAGTACTACACTTATTGTAAGTAAGATAAAAGAAAAGAAAAGGAAAAAGAAACTGTTACAAGGTGCCAAAGCAAGTGCCTCATAACACCTGCTAAGAGCAGCCCATTGGACAGTCTGACAGATTGTTCAATGTAGTGCTCCTGGTAATGAGTGTTGGTTTCTGGGCAAGACAGCAAGCAGAGAGAAGACCATGACATAAAAGAAATAGGCATCAAGCCCAAAACAGATTGAGATTGAGAGAAGGGCTAAAACCCATCAGAGCAAGAGGAGAGGGCAAAACTGTTGAACTTTTACTGTATGTTGATTAATGTATCTCCTACTCATACTTTTCATTTGGCATTCCTTCCTTTCACTTCCTACACATGTTTACATACACATGACACATCCCTCCTTCTACTACAACCCCATGGGGTTCCTCCCCACTCCCACACCACTTATACTCTGGACAATGCATGTCCTCTACATATCTAGGTATCCTTGTACTTTAGGATTATCTCTCCACTCTAACTCTCCTTCCCACATACTATATAAGATGCACACTTTACTATACATCTCCTCAGTCATCATCTTACAGACAACTGAGTGAGTACTATCACCTCTTGCACCTTATCCTCTATCTTACCACATTCCTGCAGCTCTCACTCTTGTGTCGTGGCACATTCCATACTGCCCACACCTTATCTACCTGATGCAGGTCAGTATACACTTTAGTCATCATCTTACAGACAACTGACTCTCACTCTTGTGTCATGGCACATTCCATACTGCCCACACCTTACCTACCTGCTGCAGTCATGCTGCCTTTGCTCTCCATGCTCAGAGACTCAATACACATGCAACTTATATTATTCACAATTGTAGCTGCCTGCCATAACCTGTGCGAACAGGTTATGGGCCCTGCCCAGTGCAAGGCAGGCAACTCCACACTCTTCACTTATCTCATCACTGGCATACTCATCACCTCACAATTCTCCACCACTGCTGCATCTCCCTTGCCTAAAACCCACATCCCACCACTTGACAGAACCAACAATTACAAAGTCTGGTCCACATTGGTAAAAAACACTCTTGTGGTAATGGGAGTATGGAAAGTCCTCACCATCACTAAACCAAAACCAACATATGAAAAAATCACAGAAACAGAAACATCTGCCTCCAGCAAAGTGAAGACCACCACACATGAGGACAAAACCACAATCCTAAACCAAGAGCAAATGGATAAGTGGGACAAGGACAACAATGTTGCAACTGCATACATAGGCCTGTATGTTGGTCCAGCTCACATACATCTAGTACTTGACACCCTCACAGCATCCAGAAATTGGGATGTGTTAAAACATGAATACAGAACTCCAGGAGCCATGGCAATGTTTGCCAAGCTGTGTGAGATCCAGCTGTTCAAATTCATGACTAACATGCCCTTCACTACACAACTTGACACACTAAGACTTGCATGCATTCAGCTTGCAGACAGTGGCCACACCATAAGTGATAACAACTTTGTGCTGACCATCCTGATGGCTCTTCCTGACTCATGGTCTAATGTCATATCTGCTTTCCTAGCCATGCAAATAGACCTTAACAACATCATGCCCGACAATGTCCATGCACAGATTATTGATGAGAGTGACCACCAAAGTGGTAACTCCAGGTTGATCCTATCTGTCACACAGTGCACACACAGCCCTATAACCTCTACTCCATCTACCAATGCATTATCTACTGGTCTCACCTCCAATGGCCACCCTCAGACAAATTATTATACATGCTCAAACTGCAGCCCTGGCAGCCACACCAATGATTACTGCTGGGTCTTACACCCAGAGAAAAATAAATCTAAGGGAAACACCACTAAGTCCACACTTGCAGCCACAGCTATCACTGTTGATCCACTGCCTACACCTCCTGCATCCTCTACAACACTTAATATGATGTCTGCCAATAGTGCAATTCTGTTGTATGATGCCCCAAGTGAATGGATGATAGACAGCAGAGCTAGTGACCACATATCCCCACATCTCTCCAACTTCAAATCTATTACCATGCTCACAACCCCTGGAACAATTTGCCTAGGCAATGATACCACCATGTCATACCTCAGTATAGGTTCTGTTACCAGCATGACATCAATACATAATGAAAAACAACTACTACACAACAAAAGGGCATTTGCCATAGGAATGTTGTGACAAGACATCTACTGGATGTCTATAATCACAGCCTCCTCCTCTCTTGCCTCTATGTCTTCCACCACTCTCACCACAGACATCTGGCATGCCTACTTCACACATACTTCACCCACTGTGCTATGGAAACTACAAACCAGAAGCTGTGTACAATGTTTCACACTAGCTCCCACACCATCTACCACATCACATCCCTGCATGGGCTGCACATATGGAAAGTTATCTTGAAAACCCGTCCATGCAACAACAAAACATGCAACTCAATCACTTGCACTGATACACTCTGACCTCATGGGACCTTTGTGTACCACCTCTCTCCAAGGTTCCCTCTATGTCACCTTGTTCATTGACGACTTCTCAGGTCATGCCATCACCATCACACTCTCATCAAAGAATGGCCTTACACAGGCTCTGACCACATTCATTGCATGGGCAAAAATCAGACCAGTAACAAACTCAAACTGCTATGCAGTGGTTGTGGTGAAGAGTATGTCAACAAGGATGTCCAAAACATACTATGGGACAAAGGTATCAAACATAACCTCACCATGCCCTATTCACCAGCTCAAAATGGCTGTGCTGTCAGACTCCTACTGCTGACTTTATTCCCTGTCCCATATTTCTTTTTATATTCTTTTACTTTCCTTTATGTTTCTTTTTAGATATGATTAGATTAGATCATCTTATCTTTCCATCTTATCTGATCTACATCTAATCCTCTATCTTATCACAGCCCTTACTGTCTCCTCATGGGAGGTGATTCCCACAGATGCTGCACATCTGTCAGCAGTATACTCACAACTGCTGTGCTTTACTTACTGCTTGACCTGCCCTTAGTTACTGCACCTGGTCTGTGCACACATTCCAGTACTATAAGTAATTAGGTAGTATAGCAAATAGACCCCAGCTTGTTACAGCTGGTTTCACCCCTTCTTCATCGGCTGAGATCTCTCACCCCTTGGCTATGATCCAAGGCAGCTCCCATTAAGTCCTCTTAAGGAGGCAGGGATACATCAGGAGTCAGTGGTCTCACACTACAGATGTCTGCTGTAGGCTTGATGATCCTTGTTGATGACGTGCTGATGATGACTAACATCCTCCTTCCTCTTTTTGATTATGCTGAACATATACTCACACATATACAAACACTCATATATACTTTACCATATATACCATAGAAGTACAATATGTACAAACAAGAACTCTTCCAGTTCTCCTCTGCACATGGCCTGTCGTCAACAATCCTGACATGTGCTGAGTGTTGGAATTGCACTATTCTCAATTCTATACTCTTGCTCCTGCATGGCACAAATGTCTCTGGCAGTTTCTGGGAGTATACCCTACAAACCACCATCCACATACACAATTGCACCCTGCAGCATGTGTGTGCATGGACCATGCCTCACCAGCTCTGGACCAGAGGTCACCTCCCCAATGTCTCTTGCTTTAGGACCTTTGGGTGTCAAGCATATGTCACAACACCTGCTGAATGCTGCACAAAGTTGGAACCTTGTGCCCAACTGATGGTCTTTGTTGGATACAAAACTGGCTCCAAAGCCTGGCAGTTTTGGGATTGTGCAGCACACAAGGTGGTGATATCTTGGGATGCCATCTTTGATGAACTTACCTTTCCTTGCCACCCAGCAGAACCCAGTGCAGGTCCTGTTCTGCCAACTTCACTTCTTCCACCTCTGCTGCCATCCAATGATGCCTTCACAGATAGTAGCTCTGACTCTGACAATGATCTGCCAGCAGCTGCCCATGCACCTCCAACTCCCACTGACCATCCAGCTACTGCAATCATCAGTGATGCTCCTACTCCCACTGTTCCACTTGCCCCACCTGCCATGCCTGCATCTCTGCCTCACATTCACAGCCCTGCACTCCCTGTGACACCCCCATCCATTGCCCTGCCAGTGCCCACTCACACATGCACCACACATTTTTCTGACCATGCACCTGGCATCATCATTCCTTGACTTGGGTATGATGGTGACAGTGGCCATGGACATGCCTGCCACACTTTACTCTCCAGTGAGCCTGAACCCATGCATGCAGAGCTCAGCCCCATCACCCCTGCCATGCCACCATCTTCTTCCAACAACACTGCAGTGCCCACAGTTCCCATCACTCCAATGCCCCCACTGCAACACTCTACCCATGTATCTCAGCACCCTGTTCAATACAGCAACAGTGTGTATGCTGAATGCACTTTCACTGACATCCTACAGGACCCATTGGATGACAAATTCATTACACCAGGCATTGGCCCCTCACTGTCATCCCTCCTTGCATCCATCATCTCTGCTGGTGACCCACTCACTCTCCACAAAGCCCATGTGTCACCAAACACCACTGATTAGGATACAGCATGCCATTATGAACTTGCCATGCTTGAAGGCATGGGGACATGGTCTTTGGTAGACCTCCTGCTGGGCCACAGTGCTATCCCCAACAAGTGGGTGTTTAAGCTGAAGAACAATGGCCAGTTCCACATGCACCTCATCACAAAAGGGTTCAAGCAAGTCTGAGGTGTTGACTATGCCAAAATCTTCTCCCCCATTGCCTGCTTCGAGACCCTGCACCTCCTATTTGCCCTCACTGCCTCCCATGACTGGCATGTCCACTCAATGGATGTCAAGAGCACCTTCCTCAATGGTGATGTTGAGGAGGAACTGTACATGCAGCAGCTGGATGGCTTTGAGCTCACTGATTTTGCCAACAAGGTCTGCCAGCTCCATAAGTCAATTTATGGCCTCAAGCAGGCCATGCACCTTTGGAATGTGAAGATGGATGCCTGCTTGACTTCACTTGACCTCAACTGCATCATCTCTGACACTGGCCTCTATGTCAAGCAAGGGGGGTCCTCAATGTACTTATTTTTAGTGCTCTATGTAGACAACATCATGATTTTCAGGAGCAACTTGGCCAAAGTTCTTGAGCTCAAACACACACTCACTGCCATGTTTGAAATGTCAGACCTAGGTGAAACCACCTCATACCTTGGACTGGAGGTTACCCATGACTGCAAAAACCAAGTACTCACCCTCTGCCAGTCTAGATATGTCACCAATGTTGTGACTAGATTCAGCATGGCTGACTGCAACATTGTCTCCACTCCCCTATCACCTGCAATGCAACTAGTCCCATTCAATGGCACTGCCAACCCATTCACTAGATCATTGTATCAACAGGTCATAGGGAGCCTAATATACACTGCCATCATCTCCCACCTGGACATTGCATACACTGTTACCTCCCTTGCACACTATTCCACCAATCCTGCACCTGAACACCTTGCTGCCACCAAACACATGCTATGGTACCTTGCAGGCACCACCTTGTATGCACTGCAGTATGACAGAACCTGAAATGGCAGAATAACTGCCCATTCTGACTCAGATTGGGCTGCATCCCTCACAGACTGACAGTCTACTGGCATGTTCATGTTCATGCTCCACAGCACCACAATATCCTGGTCCTTGTGCCATCAGTACATAGTGTCACTGTCCTCAACTGAGGCAGAGTACATTGCACTCTCCCAAGCAGGAGTCCAAGCTGTGTGGTACCAGAATGTTTGTGACGAGCTCTTTCTTCCCCTCTTGCTACCAATGACCCTTTTTGGTGACAACAAAGGATCATCGACTTAGCAAACAATCCTATTGTTGGAAAAGGCACCAAACACATCAGCATCCATTTCCACTTCATCTGACAATGTGTCAAAGAAGGCCTAATATGCATTCAATGTGTTCCCTCCACTGCTATCATTGTTAACATGCTAACAAAACTGCTGCCATGCATCCTGTTCAAAACTCAACATGCTATGCTTGGCCTTGTTGAATTGGGACTGCCAAATGAGGGGGACTGTTGAACTTTTACTGTACATCGATTAATGTATCTCCTACTCATACTTTTCATTTGGCATTCCTTCCTTTCACTTCCTACACATGTTTACATACACATGACACATCCCTCCTTCTACTACAACCCCATGGGATTCCTCCCCACTCCCACACCACTTATACTCCAGATGATGCATGTCTTCTATATATCTAGGTATCCTTGTACTTTAGGATTATCTCTCCACTCTAACTCTCCTTCCCACATACTATATAAGATGCACACTTTACTATACATCTCCTCAGTCATCGTCTTACAGACAACTGAGTGAGTACTATCACCTCTTGCACCTTATCCTCTATCTTACCACATTCCTGCAGCTCTCACTCTTGCATCATGGCACATTCTATACTGCCCACACATTACCTACCTGCTGCAGTCATGCTGCCTTTGCTCTCCATGCTTGGAGACTCAATACATGTGCAACTTATATTATTCACAATTGTAGCTGCCTGCCATAACCTGCATGAACAAAAACTGCCACATCTGTTGTACATGCAGGCTTGGGCAAGCGGTGACAAACAATATGATTGATAAGAACAAAGTAAGTGTGTCCCCACAAGAGGAGAGAGCCACTGATAAGTGCTGTGGTGGGGTGAAGACAAAATCTACAATCACAACCACAACAATTGCTGAGGGGTGCAAATTGTAAGATCCTCTAGACACCAAAAGGGGGGAGATTTAGTAGTTTAGTGTGAATAAGGTGAAAATGTGACATGATTGTGCAACAATAATGAAATGTGATGGAAATGTGATACTGTAAGCTCTGCAATGGGAATGATAGATAATGCAACACAATGCAATAGAGGCTAGACACAACACAACAGAGACTAGATGCAACACAATATAGAATGTGACGCAATGCAATGGAGAATGCAATACAATGGAGAATGCTGTAAGATGGTAGTCCCACATATCCCATAAGGGAGACTGGCATGCACTAAACTAAGGATCACTCCAAAGAATAGGATTTGCCAGCCATAACAAGCTGGAGTATATTTGCTATACTACAGCTACCTATATACTCTAAGGAATGATGCACAGACCAGTGCAGTAATCTAGGGCAGGCAGACTACAGTATGAACCTGCAGTAAAGTATGACATCATGCACAGCACAGGCACATCCAGAAGAGAAACCACAAAAGGACAGTAAGTAGATAAAGATAAGATATGATCAGATAGACTGAAAGGAGAAATGATCATATCTAATCTAATCAAAGGAAAACAGAAATGAAATAAAAAGGTAAATGCACCAAAATAATGGCACCTGACAAATGCAACACAATAATAAACATGACCTACAGGGTATGTGCACTTTCTTGTCTTTGAGATACATGAAAAGAGCAGAATACACTTTTCACAATCTGACTCATATGGGAGAGGGGAAGGCAAATTGTGGGTGGGGGAAATCTATTTGTTTCTGACAGACAATGCACCATCTAAATACAAGTCTAGCTCCAAGGCTGGAGCACAACAAATCAAAACAGAAAATTTACAATGTAGGGTTGATCATAGGGATATTTGAAATGAGGTGGAGTCTGGATGTGAACAAATGAAATATCATACTATAATGGATGAGCAAAATAGGAAAAGCACCAATTGCACCAAATGCTGATTTTGTGACTTGTGACTCCATGGACCATGTCTCAGCCTATACACCTTATCAATCCTGCTCTGTGTTGGCCAAACCCAGTCCTATAGTCTGATGCCTAAATAAATGTGTGATTGATGCAACTGCAGATGATTGTCACATGCAGTATGTTAATGTCACTGTGTTTGCCTGATGCCTGATGTTGCTGATGGTTGTTTTCCAGTGTTACATGCATGTGATGCTCATCACTGCCAACATGAGCTGCAGCAGAGGAGATAGGAGGTGAACACAGTATGCAACACAATCCAGTTTAAGTATGTCAAACATAGTAGTAGACATCTGAGGAGATTTAAAGTATGTGGTCCATCTTATTGTTGAAAATCTCTGTGCATACCATATCACTATTTTGTTCAGCTTTACTTCCTTTCATTATACACATACTACTTACATATCACACATACACTTTACATACACTATACATATTACACCTCTTTCACATCTCCTCAGGCTACTTACACCTCCAAGCACATTCTCACTCCACACATACCCCAGGATGATGTGCATCCCTCTACTTTAGGTAGCTGTTGTATTCCACTTTACACTCGCTGCTCCAACTCTACCTTTACACACTATATAAGATAGACACTTTACTACAATATCTCCTCAGACATCTCACTACTTGTCTGAGTGAGTACCCCTCCTGTCTAATCCTTCACCCTCTTACATCTACCCTGCAGCATACTTTCACCACATCACCTCACCTTACTGTGTTGGTCACATATCTCTCTGCTGCAGACATGCCTCTGCCCACATCCCTAGTTATGCTAGGGTTCTCATATGTCTTATCTCTGATATATATTATAGTTGCCACTGTCTCCCATATCCTGTGTGTACACTTATATAGTATGTGTGTATAGAGTTGAGGTGGAGTGTAAGTGGAGGAATACAACAACTACCATAATGAGAGGGGATGCATGTCATCCTGGAGTAAAGAGTGGAGTGTGAGTGTGTTACAAGGCACTTGCTTTGGCACCTCATAACATGTTTCTTTTTTCTCTTCTCTTTTTCTTTTTTATATTTACTTATTATAAGTATAGTATTAACTACAGCTGTGAGCTTAGCTCCAACTTATAGTAAGGACTCTATTTCTTTTCTCTTTTATAGTACTTAAGTATTTACATACTTAAGCATGAGCATAGCTCCAATTACTATAAAAGACTTATCAATTTCTTCTATCTTTCTTTACTTATTTACATTTACTTGCTAAGGACTACTGTCAGACTCCTACCTCTGACTTTATTCCCTGCCATTATTTTATTCTTTTACTTTAGATCATCTGATTAGATAAGATCTTCATCTTATCTCTTTTATCTTATCCTGTCAGATATCTTACTTACAGTCATTATGGTCTTCTCAGGGATAGTCCCCACAGCTGCTGCACATCTGTAAGCTGTGATCCCACACTTGCTGCACTCTAGTTACTGTATGACCTGCCCTTAGGTACTGTGCCTGGTCTGTGCATGATCCATAGTACTATAAGTAGTTAGGTAGCTAGATGAATAGACTCCAGCTTGTTACAGCTGGTTTATCCCCTTCTTCTATGGCTGAGTCCTCTCATCCCTTGGCCTAGATCCAAGGCAGCTCCCAGTAAGCCCTTCCAAAGGAAGGCAGGGATACATTGGGAGTCAGTGGTCTTGTGCTACAGATGTCCACCATAGGCTTGACAATCCTGACAACTACTACTATACAATTAGCAAGGACTCGCCTTTGTTTACTTCTAGTTCATTTCATGCTTGTGGCTGAGCCACCTACTATATTTATGGACACATCTTACCATGCTTTACTGTGCATTACTGCACTTTGCTGTGCATTCATCATTGATCAATGAACTTATTTATTTCATACTATATTTAGATCTCCAGTTTTGTACAAGTAGTTGACAGACTGGAGGTCTGAAACCCCAGTCTTGTCAACTTCACAATCTAGGGATTCTCCTATACTGCACTTGACCTAAATTTGCTACAAACTCACTTCACTCTAAGAACTAAGTCTAAGATCTCTAAGTCACTCTAAGCATCACTAAGACATCCTAAACTCATCACTCTGGATCCTCATTTAGTCATCAGCAGTATCATCCTTGTCACTATCTCATTGATCCCTCTCTTCATCATCATCAGGAATGGTTATTACACTTATCAAATGCATATCCATTACCTTGTTACCAGGGGTATTATTATAGCAGACCTTCCATAAGACTGTCCAATAGGCTGCTCTTAGCAGAGTGGTTGTATGGGAATCAAGTGATCCACAGAAGTGTAATGAGTGCAGTGTGTGATGTGTGATGCATATGTGTTGGTGAAGTAATGTGTATGTAAAGAGTGAGTGTATAGCAAGCAGGGAAAGGCCAAACAAAAAGTAGTAGGATCACACAAAAATGTTAACATCTGTAAGATAAGAGAAGATGTGTACCAGATGGTAGAGGGTACACAGAAGAAAGAGAGAGCTGCATAGAGCAAGTATGTCAGAAGAGAGCTAAGAGAGCAGAAGTGCTGAGGTGAGCCAAAGACAAGGTAAAGAAGATATAGTAAGAGCAAGATAGAGTTTAAGAGGAGCTCAAACCATAAAGAGAAAAGAAATGCCAATAAGATGAGATAGAGATAAGTATACTTAAAATAAGTAAACAGTGTGATCAGCATTATAAGGTAATGAAAAAACCAACAGTTATAGGGTGAGGAATAGAGACCTTATGTAGGTATTGTTGAAGTTGGGCAGCACAGCTAGGGGAAGCAAACACCATGACATAAATGAAGTAGGCATCAAGCCCAAAAACAGATTGAGATTGAGAGAAGGGCTAAAGCCCATCAGAACAAGAGGAGAGGGCACTACTGCCACATCTGTAAGATAGAGAATATGTGTACCAGAGGGTAGAGGGTACACAGAAGACAGAGGGAGCTCAGCACATGCAGAAGTGCTGAGGTAAGACAAAGACAAAGTGAAGAAGATATAGTAAGAGCTAAATAGAGTTTAAGAGGAGCTCAAACCATAAAGAGAGAAGAAATACCAATAAGATGAGATAGAGATAAGTATACTTTAATAAGTAAACAGTGTGATCAGCATCATAAGGTAATGAAAAACCAACAGGTATAAGAGATAAGGTTAAAGAGGTGACACAATTGGAAAGAACAAAGAGCATCCCAATGGCAGAGAGAGTGGGTCAGACAGATACAATCATGTGATAGAGCAAATGGCTATGATGTGAAGCTGGTGAGATAGAAACAAAGATAAGATGTACTCAAGTATGTGCAGCATCTGTAACAGAAAGGAAAATAAAAGAAACCAACAGTATTGCAGATGCTACATGGTAGAGTGGGTATCATGTTACAATTTCTTTTCTTTTCTTTTCTTTTCTTCTTGCATTTACTTGAATAACTGCTATACTTACTTTCATCAAATCAGTGCAGCCTTTCTAGAACATTCACTCTTTTTGACACTGATGTGTCATGTACTATAATTGTCCCAGTTGCTAAGAGTGGCCTGTTGGACAGTCTTAGGGAAAGTTTGCAATAAATATACCCCTGGTAACAAGGTGATTGTTGTGCACTTGATATGCTTGGTAAACATTCCTGATAACAATGAAGAATGGGATCAACAATATAGTGATGAAGAGGATGACTAAATGAGGATTTAGAATGAGAAGCTTAAGATGTTTTAGCAACACTTAGTGACTTATAGGTCTTAGGCTTAGTTCTTAGAATTAGAAGTGAGAGAGTAGTATGCTTAGGTCAAGTGCAGTGTAGGAGAATCCCTAGATCACAAAGTTGACAAGACTGGGGTTTAAGGCCATCAGGCTTTCAACTACTTATGCAAAACTGGAGTTCTAAACATAGTAAACATAGTTAAGGTTCACACACACTCTCTCTTATCTACTAGTCTCCCTCTCCCTCATCCTCATTGTCTCCTCCACTATGTGGAGTGTATCTACTCTGGATCCCATGGTCCCTCTCTCAATTATAGAACAATGATCATGCAGCAATCAACGAAGATCATGTGACCAAGTTGCATCCATAGTAAGCTACAAGTAAGTAGTCGCTAGCACAAAATGAACAAGAGATAAACAAAGATAAACAAAGGCAAAATATAATGAGTACTTGCTAATTGTATAGTGATAGTCCTTAGCAAGTAAATGTTATAATAAATAAAGAAGAAAGGAAGAAAAGATGAAGGCACTTTACAGTACTCAGAGCTAAGCTCACAGCTGTAGTTAATACTATGCTTATAATAAGTAAGATAAAGGAAAGAAAAAGAAAAAAGAAAAAGCCAAAGCAAGTGCCTCATAACACTAGTAGGATATCCCATGACCTGTACATTTTCTTTAGCTTAGTCTCTTGTGGATTATGCTACATCTGGTTGTACACCTGTTCAGCAATTATCTGCTTGTCTATCTCATCTGGTTTCTTTCTCAATAGTGTGCCATGTTGGAATTGCAAACTGGTGCATGCATGACTTACTACTTCCTTTTCAGGCAACTCAGCAGAAGCCAACATGTGTGCAAACTTTCGTCTCCTCTCCGCAGAAACATATGATTACTGCTTTTCATTTCGATCACTCCACTGCTGTACAGTTCTAAGCCACAGACAGTTTATCTAGCCTATTTACGATAGCTCACCTTTTTTTTCCCTCAGCCCTTGTGGTGTTTTCGAGACTGAGGTGAGAACTTACTATACACTTCTTTAACTTACTTACTGATTGGTATCAGTGCTTATTGTCCTTGTTGTTAGGACATCTTTTTGGTGTTTCTTGTGCAGAAGAACACCTGTTTATATAACCTTGTTTATTGCAAAATGCCACACCTCGAGCCTGTCATCTGTTCTCAAACAGTTATAGCCACTAGTTTTGGTGTACTAAACCATTACAACATGGAACTGGAATGGCACAGTATCATTGTCCTAGGCACAACAGGATCAACCTAACATGGTATGCAGGTCACCAATACCAACCTTTGTGGTCAGCTTGTTGGCCAAAACCTGTAGGTTCTCACACGAAACGTTCGCAGGCAGACTGATGTCCAGGACCAAATGCTTGCCATGATCCAGCTGATGTGCATGACGTTACGGGTATTACGGACGCGATGTAATCCACAAAGGCTAACTTAGTCGAAATACAACATGACTTAAAGCCAAGACTATGACTTGAACCTTCCACACAGGCAATATATTTGAGAAATCCAGAACCAAAACACGAAAGGAGATCAAGGTTGCTGTCTCGAGGAATGGTAGCCCTCCGAAGAGTAGTAATACAAGCAATTGGAAAGAGCGCCCCGACGATTAAGTAAAGGAAAGACTACACCACGCGCACGTCTCGTCCCATTTCCAAGTCGCAGATCTAACTACAAATGCTCAATGAAATCCACCATGGCCAAATCCTTCGCCACTCGGGACCATCGTATTGTAGGCGCTCCATGCCACACGATCGTAATACGTCGGGCCGCCCGGGACAACGTAGCGGTGTGGATAGGACATGACAAAAAAGAAAGCTGCGGATACGGCAATGTATAATATTAGTAGGTATAAGCAGCGATTGTGCAGCCTCCGGAGCGCCTCGGTCGCAATGCGCAAGTCTCGTCGCGCCCGCGACGCTGAAATATACGAGAGCATGGGTTCGAGAACGTCCTTGAGATCGCGGAAAACAGGTTCAGTGGCACTTTGGGGATCTTGTAGGGTGGCGAGAGGATCTATCTTCGGCTCGTCCGTCTGAATTCCTCTATCATCAAAAGTCACCTTCGACACTGGCAAATCTGAACTTTGGCTAGCGAGTATAACTATGGGGGGAGAAGGCTCTGTCTGGATGCTGAACGAGGATTTGATGATTTGCGACTCGAACGAAGGCGACAATGACGGTTCGATTTCAGGTTCTGGCTGACTTTCCCTATCGGTAGTGGAAGGAAGCTCCGTCTGGACACTGAACGAGGATCTGATGGCTTGCGGCTCGGGTGAAGGCGTACTCAATGGTTCTGATTCTTGGATGACGGATGTGGCGGTGGAAGGAAACATCGTCTGAACACTGATACTGATCAAGGGCTCGGATTTGGTGACCTGCGGCTCGGGTGAAAGCGATCGTGATAATTCGATTTCAGATTCTGGCTGAACTTCCTTATAAGTAGTGGAAGAAGCCTCCGTCTGGACACTGCACGACGATTTGATGGCCTGCGGCTCTGGTGGAGACGAACCCGATGGTCCTAACCCCGATGTGGCGGTGGAAGGAGACTCCGTCTGAACACCGACACTGGTCGAGGGCTCAAATTGGATGGCTTGTGGCTCGGGTGGAAGCGAATGCGATGATTCAATTTCAGGGTCTGACTGAACTTCCCTGTCGGTAGTGGAAGGAGCCTCCGTCTGGACAGTGCGCGAGAATTTGATGGCCTGCGGCTCTGGTGAAGGCGAGCTTGATGGTTCTAATTCTTGAATGGCGGAAGTGGCGGTGGAAGCAGACTCCGTCTGAACACCAATACTGAAAGACGGCTCGAATTTGATAACCCGCGGCCCGGGTGAAAGCGAACGCGATGGTTCAATTTCAGGCTCTGACTGAACTTCTCTATCAATAGTGGAAGGCGCCTCCGTCTGAACACTGAACGAGGACGTGAATTCCGATGCCTCGTATTGTGTATATGCATCTACATATGTTCGGGAATCTTCGATCAAGACGGTGTGAGACTTGTTGGTACGGCCTGCATCACTCTACAGACTCGTTAGGTCATCCAAAATGATGAGTAGCTCGAAGCACATGCCTGCTGTTTACACATAGTGATGGTCTGATCCGTGTTTGCGCTCTCTTTATCACCATCGGGATCTTCGGTGACATGCTCCTGCCCGTCAGGGGTTGCCTGCATCTGCTGAGCAAGGACCCCATGATGCAGAATGTTACGGGGTTCCTCAGTTTCGCCTGCATCGAACCAGTTATCACTACACAAGCAATTGCGCCAGAGATGTATCACGCACCCAGCTGCTCTTGATATAGATATTGAGGGCTGGTACATTTTGCGCTGGAGGCATTAGAAGATCGCTGAACCACTGACATGGCGGGCTGCGTTGACTGTGATGTGTGTGAGATGTCATTCAATAGATCAAGGGAGGTTGGAGAAGCCATGAAGTGCCCGGGACGTGAGTGCACTCGGATACAGGCTTTGGTTTGCTATACGCACTGGGTGCGTGAATACGGATGCGGAAGGGAGGAGGTCGTGGAGCCAAGCGGGAGAAAGGTGTGGCACGATTTAAAGGAGGAAGAATAGGATCGAAGCTGGGTTAGGAGACTATACATATATGGTAGAACCGAGTAAACCGCGTTGGAAACATATGGACCAAGCACCTACCTCGAGTGCATGACTGTATTCACGCGCCACGTTCGCATCCGTTGAAGTGCAGAGGACCGCAGCCGTGCTCGAGTCCTGTACGCCATGCCCCCCATCCGATTTCTGACCACGTATTGGAACGTTTGGAAATACAGGAGCCTGCTGCGGCAAGCAGGTGGAGAGCCATGCTGGCGGCTGCTGACTGGCAACACGTCAGGTAAGAGCATTGCTGAGTTCTGTAAAACAACGCGCTTACATCTCCAAAATCGATTTATTTATTTTGCTTGTGATTTCGGGTCCAGGCCTTTTCTTTCACATTTTCATCGATAAGCAGTATTTCAACCTTATCTCTCAGTAGAGGAAAATTGCCGTCGTTGCATTTGAGTGGAGATACATAAAATCCAACTCAGCGCGAGCTTGAACACTTGGCACAACGTGCATGTCTCACTCCCTAGCCCATCTCCTGGAGAATTTCGCGAGGGTTCCTGCTACAGTAGGCGGTGCTGTGCTACATGAATAGGTCAGTTCTTGGTGCTCGGTGGAAGATCCGACTGACTTTGAATTTGTTCTCCACCTGACTTGCATCCGAAAGCAACGTTTGACTGACTGCCAAATGACGAACCCCCTGACCATGTGTGCCACCCACGTAGACCTCGCCGCAATTCAGCGCGAAAGCCGTGCAATGTAGCCACAATTTCAATGTGGGTTCCTGCTGCGCCAACAGCTGTGCCATGTAACGTACCTGCATATCCGGAATCTCCAGTCGCTGTGCAGTGGAATGTGCTTGCAGGGAAGTCCGCAGCCATAGTGGGTGTGTAGGGTGATCCACACAGAACTGAGCATGGAGAGAATGCAAAGTCAGCAACCCCTTAGCATTGCTGGATGAAGAAATTCAGGACTCTGGATCTTGAGTGCAATGACAACGAAATCGACTCAAAACAAAAAAAAAGTGTACAAGACACGACTAGCACCTACCTCCAGTGCAACTTAAAAGAATATATGTATAACCCAACAACGGCGGCGGGTTTTGCTGCGCATGCGCTCAGACTGTAGTGAAACGTGAAAGGAGACGGGACGATAGAACGATTGGAGACTGAACGTGATGCACCGACCGAAAACGGAGCAAACAATTTGCGCGAATATAAGCCACAAATGCGGACCGGCCAAACGAATGCTCGTAAAGATGCCATAAATGAGTGGTGCGGACGTGCAAACGATAATTAACATCAATGGCGCCAGTGGAGCCAAGGATGTTGTTGGCGGGACTCGGAAACGGTTCTCCGACGGTGGCAGGAGGCCGACATAATATTGTGAGTTAAGCGAGATCGTGCGGGAGGCGTTATTGGCGGCGTAGTTGCGGCGTAGGAAAGAGAACCCTGGGGATATTAGCGGCGCAAGTAGTAAAAGGACAATACCGTGCGTTGTCACATGTGACGAACTGAAGTTCGGTGAAGAACTAACTTGGACAAGTAATGGTGGCGCCAACGACTGGGGGATGTTGATAGCGGCACTCAGTGCTGATGCGGGCAGGCTTTCCTCTTCGAGCAAGATTCGGCACGCGTCACAGAAATCACATTCAAATCTGTCACAGTTCGCGCGTCTAAGCATTCAGTTTTCTTTCTTTCTCCCTGTTCTTTTTTCTTTTTTTTTTTCGCAAGCTAAAAAACAGACCAGTTACTTGAAACCACATTCTAGCTGTACACCTCATCCAAACACCATCACAATACAACCATAGATAACTCGACGACTGCTCGTTAGTCCTCTGTGCATTGTGTGCAGCGGTGGCTATTATAGTCATGGTCTGTCTCGCAATTACGGTATGATATGATTCGAGCAGCAGCCATTTTGATTGAGTCCGATGTACTAAGGGTCTGAATCCATTTCATTGTACATGTCTTATGAGATGTTTGGCAGACCGTATGTTCTAAATGAATTTAATTTGTCAATTGCTCGTTGACAAGCATCTTCAAAGGCAAACTATGCCCAGACCACGACCAAAACATCCCAGACCGCCCTGACCACGACTAGACCTCCATGTCATCAGTGACAGGGTAGAACCGATTGTCATAAATGCTTTTCTTGCCGCTAGGTGACTGATCTGAGCTTGAACATGACCAGTCGAACGTGCCAGTGATCACCCAACCATTGCTGCATGCCCCAGCAATCAGGTTCCCCATCAACCGCTTTAGGACCCTCGACTTGAATAAAGTAGAGCCCTGTCGCAATTCTGACAGGATCTCACCTATAGAGCAAGGAAAACACGTTCAAGGGCTATCATTGGACAGGGAAGAACGATCACGTCGCGCTGTACGGAATGTAAATGTCTTCCGTGCGAGTTCAAGGTGTAAGGTGGTTTGATAGACGTGTATGACCAGAGCAGTGGACTCTTAGGCTAGAACACGTAATAGAATGGATGAAGATGATATTGAGAAATGAAACTGAGATAGCGGCGGGCTCGGCGTAGCATAGAATCTGCGTGATTCGACTGATGGCTCGTGGTAACTGGAAGATAGCTCGTACTCGTAATGGCTGGAAAGTAGCTGGAGAGGAGGGGCGCACCCCCGACTCCTTAAATACAGTAGTCTCGTATGTACGTTGCTCCGTCTCCTTGGCAGCGTTCGCGTAGCGTAGTTTTAGTGCGTTATAGACGTATCGTACTATGCGCTGCCAGACCGTTCCGGCGCGCGGCTGCTAAGTAAGTAGGTAACCTAGATTTGTGTGTCCAAAATCGTCAGTAGCCTGCTTGCAGGTCTTACAGCGCTGTGCAAGTCCGAGTGTATCTCCCCGGTGGAGGGTGCATACAAACATATCACGGAAATTCGGCGCTGACTCGCTGCTGTGCAGAGACAAGGAGGTCACGCTCGACTGCGTCGGGCTGAAGGTATGAGAAGCTCGTCGTACAGTGGCTCAGCAATGCAGCGGCTCCCCTAGATAGAGCATCTATCTCTTTTCTCAGCTCGTCGCCCGTCTTTCTAATGCCTATATTATCGCCCCTGGTGCTAGGTAGGGAAGTCCAAGTGTTGGACCGCAAAGACGGTGACACACGGTACGAGCATTTTGGAGTTTTGGCCGTTGCAGACAGTTCTGCATTGTCCAATGGCCCGTGTCCATCATACCGGTATCTTGGCCTTCAGCTTCATACCCATTCACCTCGAGGCACACATGTGTCATGTGTCTACGCTGGCTTGACCTCCATGCGCGCGGCGAGGCAGCTCCCGCCAATACAAATTATATGCCTTCATTTCGTCTGTAAAAGGACTGCCTTTCAGGCCTTATCCCATCGGGCGAGTAATAATAACTGTGCCCGCACACCAGCCAGCAGGCCGTCTGTACGCTTCAATTTCTGCCTATATCTTATAGTTTGAAGTGACCAACAACAAATAGTCAACTTCACCACATGCTTTCGCTCAGGCCCGATGTGCCTTCAGGTTCGACATCTTCCGCTTTCATACATTGTTTCAATCACGAGACTGACAATGAAATCGCGCGTGCCAGAGACCTGTAGTCTCCTGCACCAACCAATGGTTCCTGATTCACGATTGAGCGGTGTGCTGCAGCCAAGCTCCTGATCCAAGACAGCCGCGTGGTCTTCACGGCATGAGGATGTTTTGGAAGCCATCATCTCCCATGTATCACAGGACTCCTGCACATGGCACGACCATGCCAGGCTTTCATCGCGAGGTACGGGTGCCCGCATGTCTTGATGCAGTACGCCGCCATCATCACATCACTACTATCTTCGAACGACGATTACGTTTCCAATCATCGTACGTATGTTAGTTTCATATCCTGACAACGCCCTGGTTCAGATTCCGATTCAGTTAGTGTTCCTATATCATGCATTACTGACATCTCGAACATCATCACATTTAAGTGGTGTGATTTTCGGCCTCCCTGAAAAACCTTCCCACGTTGTGAGTACTTTCGTCTCAATTTCCTAGGCCCCATTGCAACACCATCGCACTTTCTTCGCCGGTTATACATGTTGTACCGAGAAATCAAATCCTACCTACTCCGCGCCCCACCGCCGCAGTCATGCGAAACGTATACCGAGCATTCCGACGTTCTTTTTCCATGGATTCCTTACATTCCCTACAAAGCATATCTGCGTTACACAGTAATGATAGTACACCAATGCCTGACACTAAATACGTCCAACGTTACGTTTCGCTCTGTGTTGTAAATCAGTTCTGTAGCGCACATACAACAGTGGAACAATAGCGGGCGTGGATGGCATTCGGCGAAGTGATGGGAGGATTCTTATGGAGATTTATACGTTTATACTTCGTGTGATCTGAAATTCTCACGCTGATCCGAGTTCACAACTGACGCTGCCAGGTTGAGTCCATGAAGCAGCCTTTGTCCAGAACGGCCATCTTGTGGTGTCTACATTGTCACGGTTTGAGGTGAGAGGACAGTCAATTATGCAGACATCAGCGAGAGGATACTTTTACTGTTTGTAATATCACACTCTTGTTCCCACCACTCTCCCTCCCTTCTCTCCCTCCCTGCTCCCCTGTTCCTCGTTGATGTCTACGAGGGTTCCGGAGAGACCGCCGGCGGCAGGATCGGCGCGGGCGTCGCGCTGTGGTGGCAAACATGTCAGTTCTTCGAGGAACCTGGCTTGCAAGTTGACGACAGTATCATGCGCGTGCTGGGCGTGCGCCCGCCGGATGATGAAGGCATATTGCCGCGTATCTTCGTCTGATCTCCCATGGCTTGGACTCTTGTTCGACGCGGCAGTGCTTTTATGTTAGAAAATCAGTCCCACCCGAGGGTGTCAGGTCTGCATATGTTGCAGCCAGTTAACTACCTCTGTGCATTCAAATTGGTGGTACTCACGTCGCAGCCATAAGCGAGATGCAGGTCGTGCACCGCGTCAAATTCTACAAGATCCTGCTCGACTCCTCTGGGCGTAGTCTCCTTCACAAACCTTACACTACGCATGTACTCTCAGCGTACCCCCGGGCATTCGTAGCTACTGCAGGGGCACATCTAGCTTGTATCACGCCGCCTCTGCACTGTGGGGTTGTTGTACCAGCAACGAGCAGGCCTATCCTTATTATAAATTTGCTGATTAATGTTCTGCCTGAAGACGGACACCAAAACTAAGTGCATTGATCTGTGTCCTGAGCCCTGTATCCCGACTGTCTTAACCTTTGTCTGATGTAATAGAATATAACACCCCGTATATACGCATCGTTATTGTCGCTCTCGTTTCTCTATCACAAGACGACGCCAGCTCAGGACCACAAACCCATGGATGAAGACCACAGCAGCGCGGACTTACCAGGACTACAGTGGATGGCCGCGATGAAACCAGCACCACATAGCATCAGGCAGTGACCCACCGCCTGGCCGCAATTCCGAACCGCGCACGCTCAGATGACGGACACTACGTTCAGTGTCGCGGAGCATGTCACCAAAAACCATGGTACGCTACCTTCCCTCCCTCCTGCCATGCTGCTTACCTGCCATATCGACAATACCGCTGACGTACCGCAGCTTGCCCAAGCCCGCTAGACGAGCGCCCGCTGTCGTGCCAGAATATCACTACGCCAGTGTGACAATGCGAGGGTGAACGACGACTGAAAGGTTGTCTCGTAACGTGGTATGCAACACCCACATAAGCGTTCATAAGTGCTCTCATTGACTTAGTGGCACAAGAACCGCGTAGAAGAAATTGAGGGAGCTGGAATATGCCTGAGGTAAATGAGACTTTGACATGGAACTTCACCTCGGAATAAGCTAAAAGAACACAAGCATGAGGCTATGCCTGCGCTCGGTCACACCAGTTCTCATGCCAGTGGGGAGATGGTATGGTTCACCATTTTGAAAGACCTTACAACCAGCATTGATTGATGGAAGGAATAAGGAATGGATTAGCCAGATGTGATGTGGGTTTTTCCGATCAAGGCCATGGAAATTTTGAGTCGCAAGAAACATCCACCTGCGTGGAAACCGAACACCCACATTCACCCTGAGTCTTTCGATGCAAATATGGCAAGTAGAACCGGATATATCACTGTCATGATCATTGCGTATGCGTCAAACGCTTGAAACGAAAGAACGCACACGCGAGCCCCACGTAAAAGGCGCCTAGTTTGGGCCGTGTGCATAATTGCCCAATTGCACACTCGGGCCGTACATCCTCACCTTCCCAGCCGCGACACACGAGGCAGTACACTGTACTCTGTGGTTGCACTGATGAACAGGTCAGGGATGGCAGATAACCTATTGTCAGCATTTGATTGTAAAGCAATGACCTTTAAAACAGAATGGCATGGCATACCGATCTGCAGTATCTACCAATGTCGATATGTATGACGATTCCCTACAGGATCAGCTTCGAGTTGTGATGCCCATCAAGGTGCCATAAGTGCTTTGGACGAGGACAGTATATTGACGACACATTATGGCAGTCCATTACTCTCGCTTCCATGGGAGCACAGCGAGCACAGAATCAAGAGCTTCCGCAAGAATCATGGAGATTTCTATGGTCTGTGGCGTGCACAAATGTAGTCAGTTTCTAGAACATTCTCTTAATCGATGAGGCCTTTCGCTGGGAATTTGGCTACTACGGCAAAATATAGTCAGTGAGAAGAGAACAATGTTTTCGTCATACACATCACCCAAACAAGGCTGCCTAGTGCTGCAAGATACACGAGGCCAAACTCCGCTAATTCGAATGTAGTTCCATGGTAATACTGTGACTATATTTGTCATAGTACAAAACGATACTCAAGGTCCGCGGCTATCTGTGATGCCTCATCTTTCGCATTTAGGGTTTCCGTTGGGTCCTATATTCACCACTTTCACGTAGCAGAACGGCTATCATGAAATGGGACTTTCATTGGAAGGAATTCGGAGTCAGGGACAAAAGACACCGACTGGTTTCGTGAAGCATATCTCCCGCCCCATAGTCACATGCCTTGCCATGGGCCGAGTTGATCCTATTATACTTATCCTGTCGGCTTCAAGTTGTAGGAACTTCTCACCATGGCCATTGGCATGCTTCCAAGTCATGTTCGCTGTTCCGACACATTGTATATAAGAGACATGTGCACTTTTCTGTCGGAAGCCACCCTGCCCCATTTATTCCTGTTCCTTTGCATACTCCTTCGGGGCCTTATCGCCGTATTGACAAGAAGTTTAGAAGAACATCCGCTTTTGAATTAGACAACGGGGAATAGATGGAAACACAGACGCGAAGCAATGAGGAAGTGACGGGGTCATACGAATCAGAACACACACCCTCTGGTGCAGACGTTGGGAGCCAGGAACTTGTTATCCTAAGTCTCGAGGGGGTCGCTCAGACTGTAGATCCCTGGATCAGGCCCGGTTCATATCCGCTCTCGAAGGAGCTCGACAAAATGCCTGGCAGCCAACTCAACGACTTAGTGCATCAGAAGGAGCACGAGCGTCAGTCTGGGTCGGTGGACCTAGAGATGTTAGTGGATCAAGACCAGTCGATCGAGCTTCAAAAAGCAGGAGCCAATGCACAGGTGCTCTATGTGAGTGACACGTTCTATTGAATAGCCCTCAGAGATACAATTAGAGTTGGGTACCAACCAACTCTTTGTTGAAATGGATAGGTCGAGTTCGAAAGGGGAGATCCCCGCAACCCGGCGAACTTTTCGCACATGCGAAAGTGGACTATTACACTCGTAGGTTGTGGGTTTACCGCTATCACAGGTGCGTGTCTTGAGTTCATGCGTATCTCGAGTGAATAGCTCACCAAACGCGTTGCCTTAAGCTGCCACAGCATCATCATATAACATGGGATTTGATTCAATGATGCGCGACCTGAACTGCACCGAGTTTCAGTCGACCATAGGTCTCGGCGTGTATTCACTAGGTTTCGGTGTAGTTCCTCTTGTGACAGCCTCCTTCAGCGAGGAGTTCGGGCGTCAACCTTTGTATATCGGCTCTTGCTTTGGTTTCATGATGATGCATCTCATGGTGGCACTGTATGTGCATTTCGGTACCATAATGCAAACTTCATTGAGCTTTACCATCATCACAGGTCAAAGAATATCCAAACCGTTATAATTGCACGGTTCCTTGGAGGTGCATTCGGTTCCACAGCCTCGACCATGGTAGGTGGATCAATAGCGGATATCTGGGATTCGTCCAAGTACTTTTTTCGTGTCTATGGTGTCTCGTTGTGCTGATATCATCTTCAGGCGTGGTTTGCCAATGTCCATATTTACTGTGTTCGGTTTGACTGGCACAGGCATGGGCGCCGTTGTGGCCGGCTGGATCGAAGCCGACCGTCGCCTCGAATGGCGTTGGATCCAATGGCTTCATATGATGTATGTGATCGTATTACACATTACAGTAAGGCTTTCGTTGATTTCTCCCTTTTCCTAGCACTGCTGGTGTTTGCATGGTTATCATCTACCTCTGCATGCAAGAGACACGGGTGGCTGTTATCTTGACCCGTCTGGCCAAGAAGCTTCGCAAAGAGGGTGGTGACCATCGCTACCGGGCGCGAGCAGAAGACGAGTCGGCTAGTCTAAAGACCCTTATTTACATCTCATGTACCCGTCCAGTTTGTGAGTACCCCCGACGGAAGGTCCGGCAAAGAAACTTATCATGCAAGTTCGCAGATCTCCTCTTTACCGAGCCTCTCGTGTCGAGCTTCAGTGTAAGCCTGAAATGATTTCATTATACTAGGCGCGCATGCTGATCTTCAATGTTAGGCATGGGTTGGATTCGCCTGGGGAATTCTTTACTGCATGATCGAGTGCGTATTACTCTGTAATCCTGTATTGCTGTGCTTATGTGCCCGCTACTATTAGGTCGATTGCGCCCGTTTTCCGCACACTTCATCACTTTGGAACCGGGGAGACGGGAACTATATTTTTGACTATTGTGTAAGTGCAGAAAGCCTGATTAATCAACGTAAAGGTACTGGTAGACATTGTGCTAATTTTTACCTCTAGTATTGGCAGTTTCCTTGGATTCATTACGAATATGCACCAAGAGCACTTATATCAGTAAGCTTTGCTCTGATCTCTGCCTTTGACAGTTGTCCATTTCCTTTCAGAAAAGGTTTTGCGAAACGAGGACCAGAGGCTCGTCTGTATTGGGCATGTGTGGCTGCTATCATGTTCCCGATTGGGATGTTCATCTATGCATGGACAACGTACAGTCGGATACCCTGGATCGCCTTGGCCATCGGTGTCACTGTACGTGATGGTATACTTTTGACCCATTTTACGATATGTCCTCAGTCCTGTGTCACAGCTTTTCGCCTGGTCGACATTCACCATCTACCTTGCTGTCTTTTCGTATCTTGCCGACTGGTGAGTTGTTACCGGCGTCCGGACATATGCAGGACTCGTTGATAACGCGTATCATGTAGCTATGGCCCTTTCGCATCCTCTAGTCTTGCTGGTCAGAGTTTATGTCGTAAGTGTCTCCTCATCTTACTCTAGACATTAGCCAAATTTTCCATGTTTGAAATGACAGGTAATCTGGCCGGGATGGCCTTCCCTCTATTCACAAACCAGATGTTCGAACGCTTGACGTACAAGTGGGCGAACACGTTGTTCGGCTGTATCGCAGTGTTGATGATTCCTATCCCATTCGTACGTTCATGGTTGTCATGGTAGCTTGATATTCGTTCATTGACCTGGGGACGCATGTTAGATTCTTTTTTTCTACGGCCCACAAATACGGCTACGAAGCAAGTTCTCTCGGAAAGTCATGCAAAACTAGATATGTTCCAGTGGACTAACCACAAAAACAATAGACAACTATCGAGTAAGTTTGGTCTGATCAGACCTTCCGACTTCACAGCAAGTCGCGCGCCTTTTGGCAAATACAGATATAACATTCACACAGTGTATGAGTTCCCGGTTGGCCAGGTGCCATTCCTTCTTGTATTTGTGACCCACAATCATGCATCCTGTACCTTACGTTTCTTTCTTTGCATCACCCGACAGCTTGCACGTTGCGATTCATCTTACACATTTTAGCTACTAGTACCGCATATATATATATTTACATTATTATATCATCAAAGATCATTGCATACCATCCATTGCGAGGATTTCTGAAATCAGTTGCCTCGTGCATCTTCCTCGTACTCTTGTATCACGCTAGCTTGATCCTGATTACAACAGTCGCCCACCAAGGGGATGGCGGGCAGAAAAACCTTATCTTTTTGAAACATGCTCTCCCTCTCTCTTGACATGCTGTTACTATTAGTCAGAGTACATGCACACCAACGCGTTTTCTATTTGTCCATCGCAGACTGTGTCCATATGTAAGATAAGCAGTCAACGTACTCACAATGCATTATGAACATGTCGACTGTAGCAGTACGTTAATGAAGCCCCCTCAAGCACATCAATGCATATCGTTCGTTACTAAATTGTTGGGGACTCCTGGTGGGAGGAATACTAGTAAAATAGATATACAGCAGCGTTCGTGCCCCAAATTCTCTACGCATTATTACATTCATGATAGGCTTCTTGGCTATAAACGCCCATTTTGTAGCATGAGCTTTGCATCAACTATAAATGAGCAAGTCGAGTACTTTCGTCATTATCATTCACCGGTTACGTGCCATAAAACCCCTATTTATACTTTGGCTTCAAGATAAAAGAACAGTGATCTATTTGTTGGATCTTTCTCATATACCCGATGATGCTTGGACGTTGCTTGAGCGGCCTGTCGTGAACAGGGATGGGTAGCATAAAGCCATGCATGATATTCGTCTTGGACTGTCTTCGTTTGCAACCACACACGTCGCATCTTGGACTCAAAGACATGGTTGATGTGACCAAAAGGATGGGCGCGCAGCGAACATACATCACGGGATTTGGACATGAAGTATCTCATGACGAAGACGTCACCAACGGCAAAATAGTCGAAGGCAAAGAGATGCCAGATCGGACGAGACTCGCCCATTGCAATTGCTACGTCTGCCGGATTCACCAACTCCTATGCCAAGAGGACTAACTTGCAAACGGTGCATAGCATGCTGCAGAGTACGCTTGTATCACGTCTTATGGGATATCGTCATCATCATCATCGGTCACGTGCGTTTCTTGTGCTACGCGGGTTTACATTATCTTTCATAGCAACGCATCGGCCTAGCGTATACCTCTTTTCTTCTCTCGCTGTCGATTTTTTCATTGTCAAATCATTTTATAACGATCCAACGATGCCCTTCACGTTCACGTTCAATATCTCCGTTCCTGGAATCACGAATCCTTTTTCAGCGTGGTCTGACCCTCAGCCCTCTAGAATTGACACTGCGGTACTTAGCAGGGGGGACGATGCCACTACTCACCGGAAGCCCCTCAACCGCCCTTATCCTGCTTCCTTACCGCCCCCAGTTCCCTTGAGCAAGAAGAGGGGTTGGGTGCCTGCGGACACTGAACTCAGCCACGCCGCTACAATCTCCGCATCATCTAATGGATACCTTGATACGCCCGCCAAGTACAGAGCAGCAGCACCTGAAGAGCCAGGCCAACACGAGGTCGACGACATGGTGGCAGGTAAGTCGCACGCTGTCTGCGCGGGACTTGTAAACATCCATGACATCGTACATAAACAATCGCTCGGCATCGCATGCTCGCATACATGCTACATGCACGTGTTATATGCACCTTTCCCTCATGTCGCTCCTCTGTTCGCGATGTTGTCGTCTCTTCATCTTATATAGCCTCACTATACTCCCGATAACCTTCATGTTTCTGATTCTCTCTATCTCAATCCATGTCCGCGTAGACCTTCCCCCTGCGAAGCGCCGTCGAACGCTCGCGGGCTCAATCGTATCTACTGCGGTGAGCGCTGCCCTTATTGGGACAGCAGTCGGTCTCACCTTTTACCGTTTGTGAGTGCACTTCTATATGCATTAATTTATGAAGGCGTCCTGACGCATATTGGGGCCTTAGATGGAGGGATCGGGGCAGGGAACCCGAGCTGGCACCTCCTCCATATGAACAAGGTGACTGGGTGCACCCTGGGGTATGTGCATTCGTGATATTCCTTGACTCTTATACGCTGATCAACATGGATTGGCGTCGTAGCCTCAAGAAGGACCTAAATCTCATAAAAATCAAGTTCCAGTGCAAATTGTTCCTCCTACTCCTCGTGCAAAGAAACCACGTACTGTGCCTGCAACTTCTCGCAAACCTGCTGCACGTCTTCAACGTTCCCGTGCACGCCTACGACCATCCGTCTCTCCGCCTCGCCTTCAGTCTCCTCGAGTCGCAGTACAACCCCAGTTCGACTTCGACCAAATGGATGAGACGGACGATACTGGCGAAGTCGAAGGGAAGGTCTGTACTCGATATTTGTCATTGAGTCTCAACTCTCACGTCGGAATAGATGGATTGGATGGGTAACAGACTGTTTCAACTTATCAATGAGGGAAAGCGAGCCCTCGGAACAGAAATCGTCGTGATGAGTGATGCCCAAGAGGATGCAGTGGACGATGGCAGCGGGAGTTGGGAAGAACTCGACGGCCCCAGCACGAGCACGACTTCTCGGCGCAACTCCTTCCGTCGCCGAGGTCGTCCACGGCACTTACCTCTTGCCGCTTCTACCTCTCGTGCTATCGCTCCTACGATGAGCGCTTCTCCACGGCACGCACAAGTCGAAACTTGTTCTCCCGATCCAATCTTATCAGCCATTCCGATTCCCGACTCACCACACCGAGTTGGGAGAGGCTTCTCTATTGACACCAATCGCTCCTCCTCAAGCCTCCACGATGATCTCCACGATGATGAAAATGAGTGGCAGAGTCCGGAGTTGCGAGAAAGTATGGAAAGAGCTCGCGCCATGTTTCTTAAAAATAGGCCATGAAGCCGATTTCGTCGTCGTGTTTTGGCTTTTATGGGGACTTTTTGGTGGCGTTTTATTTATTCATTCATTCATTCATTTCTTACGCCTTGCCAGAAGAGATGGGTCGAGCAACGTTAAACTTGGCACAAAGCATCGCCTGTGGTGCTTCTTTTCAGTCTTTTCTCCTTGTATTGTGTTTATATTCAAGGAACCGCTATCACACACCACACTTCGCATGTTCTGTCATTGTCTCGATGTTCTTACACTACACTGTTCAAAATTGTAACACTTTGTCATGCTTGATTCTCGAGTATCGTCACCTACTATCATGACTGGGTAATGCAAAGTCCAGTAGTAATGCGGAGCGAATTTTCACCACTGTTACACATCCCCAAATATTTATTCCTCTTGGGGGTATGGTCCATGATACTACTGAACTATAGCACCGTTTTTTTGTGGGAAAAATGTGCTATGAGCCTCAGAAAATCAAAGGGAAGTGCAAAGCATGCAGAAGCATGCGTTTCGTCAGACCCTCAGCAGGACAGTTAGTGCATGAAAAAATTCAAAACATCCCCTGAACACTACTCTTATATCCAGAATAATTGTACATGAATTTATCCTGCCATCCAGTGTGATATGAGACGAATAAGCTTCAAAAAAATGGCAAAGAGATATGTTTGAATTCAAACTCCGCCGTGCCGGGACTACTTTTTTGTCTTCTGCTGAGGTCAGCTACAGAGACTAAGGTGGCGGTGGGGGAATCTGTGCACGTCTACAGGGTTTTGACAGTCTTGCCGGCATGTGTCTGGCAAAATTGGTTAATCACTTTTCCTCCGTGAACAAAATTGGATTGGGATACCAAGACCATATACACATCACTGCTGGGGACTGATTGAGTTGAGATTGAGCCGTTGTCGCAGAAGAAAAATGTCTTTTAGATTTGGTGCTTCCCAGGTAATGATAGTACAGTATACTCTTTTTAAAATGATTTGGCGGGAATTGTGCCAGTCGACGCCATTGATTTCGTTAACGACTAGTCATTCGAAGAGAGGATTCAGATTATAGTTGCGAGACTCGCAGTCTCGGATGCGCCGTGGGCAGCCGCAGCCACTGGCACTTAATCGTGACTGATGCCCAACAACCGCTCAGGGCCTCAGGCTGCAGCTGCAATTATTCCCTGCTTCATCCCCCCTTTCCGTCAACCCTTTACACCTGCAGGCGTAGCCACTGTACAGTTCTAATCACCCATTATCTTTACCGAGCCGCGACTGATTATTTGGCGTTCGCACAAAGGCGTACTTCTACCTCTTAAAAAGAGATGGCTACCATATCGACTCAGCTGCGCAACTTCAGAGAACCCGACAAAGACCAGCAGAATATGTTGTTCTTCTCCATACCGCAGGACGAAACTAAGAGCGCGGAGGAGAAGAGCGTAGATGACAGGCACGACAGGATGGAGATCAGTGCTGTGCTCAGCCTGGGAGTGCATGGCGAAGAGGACTCCTATGTACGTGTTGATATCATTGACCGAGCCTGACTCTCAACGTTTGGGGGTGAATTTGAGACAGGCGGGCAAACTGTATCTTATTCCTCCGTATCTTGCGTTCGCAAGCCTCGACAAGAAGTCGGTAAAGTTCACGTTGCCGTTGTGCACAGTGCGGCGCGTCGAGCGCCTGAACGCCCGTGCCGGTATATACGCGCTCAGTCTCTCGCTCTGGCATGGCATGAAAATAGTGCGTGCTATCTTGCTATGCCCAGTTGTAGGTCCTGACCGTCACCACCGCGTTGTATTGTACAGGTCGTGCAGTTGACTTCTCTTCGTCCGACTGCTGATCAGTTCTGTTCTTTGCTTCGTGATGCTCTCAAGGCGGAGCTGCAGGCGGGGCGCATGAAGTCCGTCAAGGGTTTCTCTAAGACATGCTACTCTGAGAACCTTGTTATTGGTTCATCGCCCGTCAATGAGAATGAACGGGAGGACGGTAGCTTGATCGATGGAGGAGAGAAGAATGCGGATGGGGCTGGACCTGCATTCCATGGTGGGTTAGGCTTAAAGTTCAAGTTCCCTGGTGATCCCAAGAAGTGATATTTTTACTATCTTATATTGACTATGATCTCACTGTTGTGTTCGCAGGTTGCGAGAGACATCTAAAACGAAACTCTGGACGAGTTATCTGAAGAGTATGACATGCCATACCTGATACATCTCACAGTAGCATTGACATCCAGCTAGCACATGGCCGACACCTCACGCTTTTACGGTATCCCCAATGTACCCGTCTGGTACAGGTAGGTTTGCCAAACCGGCTTCGCGGGGAGATGTGGGAGACACTTTCTGGTTCCATCTTCCTTCGGTTCTACAATCCAGGAACATACGAGAGCATATTAGCAGAAAATTCGGGCCGTATCAACACGAGTACGGAAGAGATTGAAAAAGACTTGCATCGAAGTCTGCCCGAGTACTCGGCTTATCAGACCGATGACGGCATTGCGGCTTTACGTAGAGTGTTGCAAGCATATTCGTTCAAGAACCCGGAGACTGGGTACTGCCAGGTAAGTGTAAGCATCCCTGTGCATCTTACGGTAGATAGCATGGAATCAATAGGCTATGAACATACTTGCAGCTGCCATACTCATGTAAGTCTCTCGTTGTCTTCTGTTCATCTTTGTGTTTCACGATCACGTAGTTACATGTCAGAGGAGCAAGCTTTCTGGCTCCTTGAAGTTATATGTGATCGACTGCTCCCTGGTTACTACAGGTATGTTCGTCTCGCCTCTCATGAGCACATATGCATGACATCTCAACACATCACACAAGCACGTCAATGCATGGCACACTGCTTGACCAACGAGTATTTGAGTCCCTTGTGGCTCGCTGTCTTCCAATGCTTCATGATTACTTTCAAGAGGTTGATGTCCAGCTATCAGTGGCATCACTGCCGTGGTTCCTCAGCTTGTGCGTAAACGCGAGACTCCGTCTTCTATTACGCTGACTCTGCTTCAGGTTCATCAACAGCATGCCGATGGTCTTTGCCTTCCGAATAGTGGACTGCTTCTTCTGCATGGGTCCCAGAGTGTTATTTCAAGTGGGGTAAGCAGATGTCGTATCTGAGTTCTAAGCCACCATCTCACTCATAACACAGGTTAGGTGAGACTCGTCAAGTCATTCTTACTCGCATGTTTTTCTCATGGTTTTGATAGCTATCCTCAAGATTAATGGAGAAAAACTCCTGCAGATTCAAGACGATGGCGGTTTTATGCAGTTGAGCTCTCTATCACTCGCGTCATCGTAGTTGATACTAAAATACCACCGCTATTTCAGCTTGATGCGCGATTACTTTAATTCTCTCGGCGATTCTGCTCATCCCAACGCCACGGATCCTCGTGTACGGGCTATCACGCGATTCCAAGAACTTCTCCTCGTCTCTTTTCGGGAGTTCGCCATAATCACTGACGAAACGATATTAAGTGAGAGACGCAGATTCCGAAACGAGATCGTCACAAGCATCGAGTCTTTTTCGAAACGTTCGGCGATTCGAAATCTGAAGACTTTGGAGCGTTTCACGAAGGACCAAGTTGGACTGATTTATGATGCGCTGTTCAAGGCTATATGCGTGGAGCCTCCTCCAGTTGTAGCGCCTCCGCCCCCCGCTTTGTTGACTACAAAGGATGGCGCGGAGGAAAGGCCGGAGACTAGGGTTGGACTCAAGACGTTCCGTGTCTTTTTAAGTGAAATCGTGACATGGGCTCGAGACGAAAAAATCGTCATGAACGGATTCCAGGTCGGTTCTACCCTAGTTGTCCTGTCTCCATTTCAACAATTCCTATCGTACAGCAAAGGGTAGATCGAGAAGTTGCCGACCATGAGCTCGTCGATCGTCTGTTCTACTTTTGGGACACGTCGTATAGAGGGGCATTGTCACTCCAGGTTTGTTCCACAGTCAGCTGAGAGGGCTCAGGCCGCAATCTAATGTCGGCGACAAGGACCTTGTTTCTGGCCTTGACGGGGTCATGTTTAACGATTTGATGGAGAACATCGAGTGGTTCTTCAACCTCCACGACAAGAACAGGGACGGGTACCTTACGAAGGACGAGGTGCTGACTTTGTCCGAGTCGCTCCTCGTAAGCCGCCACGCATATTTATATCTGTGACCTCGCCTACATCCGCGTTCTAGTTCATCTTTAGGTTTGAGATTGGAGACGCTTACCTGGGCGCCATCAGTCGATTTATGTCAAATGCCTTTGAGTATGGTGATACCTTGCTACCTGTGGCGGAAGACCATGACGATGACTCTCCACCGGCGCAATTAGACTCCAATCAACCCTACCTTAATCTCGCCACTTTCCGCATGGTGGTTCTCGCCGATGAAGTGCTTGAATCGTTCTTCGAGACTGACCTTTCAGTATCGTTCCGCCTGGAACCTGTTCCTCTGATGGACTTACCATCTAACGCCTCGGGCTTCCTAGGCGGTTTATGGTCGAACATTCTTACGGACGACAACAAGAAGCTGTTCCACAAATTCAGCGATGAGTTGGGGAAGACAATTGGGAAGCATCAAGTGATCCACCGTCCTTCGATCGGCCGTTATACCGCCGTTGAAGAGCCTAAAGCACGCGAATCGTTACTCACGCCCACAATGCGGCGGTCATCGTCGAAATCCAGCCTTGCGCCTACAGACTCGTCGACGACACTCGGCAGTGGTTTACCGTCCACAAGGTCTCTTTTGTCTCTTAACGTGGATGTGCAAACGATGAGCAACAAGGAGTTCAGCCCGATGCCACTGGTGCAGGCTGCAAACGCAGCACTCTTGGAGAGGACGCCGTTCGCGATTGACGATGCGAAGGACGATGACGATGACGCGAAGGATGACGACGACGACGGCGATGACGACGATGACGTCTTGGATGAGGCTCGTTACTTTCTGACCCACATTACAGCGACAATACTCATCACGAATATAGGTGGACGCCTTCTTGGAGGCTCATGATTCTGGTTTATCGGATGCTGACAAGCAGTTAGCAAACGGTCAGCCGGTTTATTGCGACCGAGTCGTGCTGCAATTGCTCACGCTTGCACCTGCACAGATTTGATTGATGCGGAGCCAGTCTAATCAGCAGGGTATATCACTGACGCAGTAATCGGTGGTTCGTTTGGCTTCGGACTTTTCTCGTACGTGAGCATACCATGTATTACTATACATCTAGGTTATGGGGAACAATACAGCTGTGCTGACGAGTCAAGGCAGCAACTTGCGTGAGATTTTGTTTTGCGATTGATCAGCACGCTCTCTTCATGCGAGACAACCGACATTTTGATCGTCCTTCTGAGAGCATACTGCAGATATACTCCATGCGACAACCCCGGGAGTTTGATTATCGGGCCGAACAAAGTGCACTTTTGCAGATAACCAACCACACGGAACCGGCGTATGAACTATTATTATCTTGAAGTAGCTATGCGATACAATTGATGAGTAACCAATCTTTCTACGTTGTTGGCCCCCGATCAGCCCATATCCGTATGGCAAGGTCATTTTCGATTGATCCTGAGGCTATCATATTTTGCTGTGGATGGGTCTATCGTGTGCATCCCGTCAAGATTGTGTATAAAAAAAAAGGGAAGACACGGAGCTCACTGCAACCGCTACAACAATATCTACGCGCGAGACGTTCAGCGGCCGGACAGACATTTCGAGGTACAATCCTTACCTCGATGACCCTCTAATACCTGCACGACTTCTCGGCT
>QLPN01002538.1:0-13685 GCA_003314395.1 Albatrellus ellisii | reverse complement strand
ATAGCTCCAGGTACTATATTAGACTTACCTTTTCTCTTTTATCTCTCTTTTATTTATTATAACATTTTACTTGCTAAGGACTATTACTATACAATTAGCAAGGACTCCACTTTCTCGCCCTTATTTATCTTTGTTTACACCATGTTCATTTCGTGTTGGTGGCTGAGCCACTTATATCACATGGACGCGTACTTACTGCGCATACTGCACACTTGTGTTTACTTTACTGCGCTTTACTGCGTAACTTTACTATAGTTAGATCACCAGTTTTATATAAATAGTTGACAAACTGGCAGTCTTAAACCCCAGTCTTGTCAACTTCGCAATCTAGGGATTCTCCTTATACTGTGCTTGATCTAAGCTCGTTAATCACTCGCATCACTCTTTCTTAACTAAGTCTAAGAACTCTAAAAGCCACTAAAGCATCTTACACTAAGTCAAACTGGATCCTCGTATCGTTATTGGCGGAATCATCCTCGTAACCATATCATTAATCCCACTCTTCATCGTCATCCAGAATCTCTATTACGTCCATCAAGCGAATATCCAAACTCTGGTTACCAGGAGTACTATTATAGACCTTCCCTAAGACCGTCCAATAGGCCGCTCTTAGCATGCTCTATGCAGCTCTCTTTCTTCTGTGTACCCTCTACCCTCTGCTACACATCTTCTCTATCTTACAGAAGTGGCAGTTGTGCCCTCTCCTCTTGTTCTGATGGGCTTTAGCCCCTCTCTCAATCTCAGTCTGTTCTGAGCTTGATGCCTACTTCTTTTATGACATAGTCTTCTGTCTGCTTGCTGCCTTGCCCAGATTTCAACAGTGTTTGCTTCCATTGCTGTGCTGCCCAATTTCAACAACAACAAGGACAAAAGACACTGATACCAGTCAGTAAGTTAAAGAAATGTAAAGTAAGTTCTCACCTCAGTCTTGAAAACAACATGAGGACTGAGGGAAAAAAGTGAGCTATCATAAACAGGCTATATAAACTGCCTGTGGCTTGGAACTGTATAGTAGTAGAATGATTGAAAAAGAAAAGGTAGTTATCATATGTTTTCTGTGGAGAGGAGATGAAGGTTTGTGTGCACATTGGCTTCTGCTGAGTTGCCTAAAATGGAAATAGTAAGTTGTACATGTGTTGGTTTGCAATTCCAACACTCCCCCTCAAACAGTGTGTGTATGGTAGCACATAACTAGGGAGTAAAGCATCGTGAAAAGGAAAAAAGAAAAAAAAAACAGACCAGACAAGTCAAAAATCAGGCAAGCAAAAAAGGAAAAAGGTATAGGGCACTGGAAACACCAACTGCTAAGAGTGGCCTATTGGACAGTCTTAGGGAAAATTTGCAATAACTGTACCCCTGGTAACAAGGTAGTTGTTATGCACTTGATAAGCATAGTAAACATTCCTGATGATGATGAAGAGTGGGATCAACAAGATAGTGATGAGGATGATACCACCAATGACTAAACAAGGATCCAGGGTGACAAGTTTAGGATGTCTTAGCAATGCTTAGAGTGACTTAGAGATCTAAGACTTAGTTCTTAGAGGGTGAAGTGAGATTGTAGCAAGCTTAGGTCAAGTGCAGTGTAGGAGAATCCCTAGATTGTGAAGTTGACAAGACTTGGGTTTAAGACTGCTAGTCTTTCAACTACTTATACAAAACTGAGAGTTCTAAAGATAGTACAAGTAGTTAAGGTTCACAGATCAATGATGATTGCTGTGCAATGAACAAGATCATGTGATCAAGTCACATCCATAGTAAGCTATTGTAAAGTAGCCACAAGCATGAAATGAATGAGAGGTAAACAAAGATAAACAGAGATGAAATGAGACAAGTCCTTGCTAATTGTATAGTAACAGTCCTTAGCAAGTAAATGTTATAATAAATATAGAAAGATATGTGCATGCAGGTTTGGGCAAGTGAGGACAAACAAGGTGATCAGATAATAAATCCCCAAAGGCATATCTGTGGACAAAGAGGAAGTGAATGCAATGGTAATGCAACACAATGTGGTAAGGGAGACAGCTGCAGGGATGTGTAAGAGAGAATAAGATGGCAGAGGTAAGTGATACTCACTCAGACGGATGGTGGAGATGTAGGTAAGATGTCATAGGTGTCATAGGTACATATGGAAAGATGGTAGGGAGAGTCAAACAAAAAGTAGGTACTACACCCTGAAAACTTCAACAAGATAAAGGGGAAATGAGAGATGCTTTATAGTACTTGGAGCTAAGCTCACACTCTAGTAAGTAAATACTAAAGGAAAGGAAATAGAGTCCTAACTATAAGTAGGTGCTAAGCTCAACAACTGTAGTTAATACTACACTTATAGTAAGAAAGATAAAAGAAAGAAAAGAAAAAGAAAAAACAAGTCTGTTACAAGGTGCCAAAGCAAGTGCCTCATAACAGGGGGGAGGGGTGGCTTAGTCAAGGTATTAGCAGTGATAATGTGAGAAGGGAGACATTGTAAAGTAATGAAGAAATATTCAATGCACTGACAAATAAATTGAAAACAGATATCTATATGTTTGGAGCCTCTGCCAGTGATGGGGTTGTTTTCCATCCTTTGTTGTCTCCATGAAGTAGGGTTGGTCCCTTGACACCAAAGCCTATCTCTCCTAGGAGTGATTGTAACCACCTGGCTTGTGTGGCAGCCTGTGTGTCAGGCCACCTTTTATTCTCCTGATTTTTCTCTATTTTCCATATTTTTCTTATATTTATATTGCCACTGATCCTCTTATCATTCTTGATCTAGTGAAATGATCTATTCAGTCTTTTGGTTATTTTGTTAGGATTCATTGGCCAATGACCCAGCTGCTAGCTGATTGGAGATTGGCCCAATTATGAAGTACTTATGACTCTTTTCCCACCTGGACTGTGTATGCTCACTCAGCTTTCTCATGACTGCTGCAGAGTATCATCAAACATTCTCACAGTTATTGTGGACCTTAATCATCATCATTTCTCTCTTTTCTCATATGCCTGCCCTACATTACTGCACCTGGTCTGTGTGCATTCTCTTCTACTAGATATAGAGTAGGATACCTAGCAATATTCCCCAGTTCTAATCATCTGGGATATCCACTAGGTACAGTAGTGTCTATCCTCTCTTACACTTGCCTTACTAATATATCTAGGATATCCACTAGTCTAAGCATGATTGTCCTCTTTTGTTTTTAGTTGTTTCACGAGACTTCTGCCAGCCTCATACCATGATAATGCCATGTATTCTGCTTTGGTGGAGGAAAGGGAGATGGTGTGCCAAGCTAGGCACCTCCTGCAAGTAGAAAAGTGTAGGCCCCTAATGACTTCCTGTTGCTGTGGTCTGTGGCACACCTATGCATGCACTGCCTGGACTTGCACATGTGTCATCCACTGGCAAACACCACTGCTATCCTCAATAAAACTTGCATTAAGAGGCATCCAAGATCATAGAAACATGTGCAACATCCAACAGTACAGCAAGTGAGCAACAAGACAACATCTACAAATCACCAGGGATACTGGCCACAAGCCCCATCTCTTTCAACTTCTTCTTGATCCAGCCCTTCCACACTGCTTCAATTTCAGGTGAAAGGTAGACATCCACTGCTGTTATGTCCTCTGAGACAAGGTCTGTTAATCTTCAATAGAAAGTGACTTGTGGATTGACAATGAGTACTCTCTACACCACACTAAGTGGGGGACTAGAGACCAAGGTGAGAAACTCAAGTAAAGGTGAAGTTACATTACCTAGGGTCCAAGGTGAGCAACTAAAGAAGTAGCTGTGCCACCAGGAACTCTTTATAATATGCATAAGTGTGGAGTATGAACTATTGTAAGTGCAAGTGCCACCTTGCCTCATTCTTGTAATGTCACAAGTGGCAACCAAGTAACATTAAGCAGTTTAGAGAAAACAAATGCCCATGAGATGTACAGCAAGTACATGAAGGGTCAGGGAGGGTGAGACTAGTGTAGTGAGCAATGACATTAGGCAAAGTCTCCAAGAAGAGCAAACACATCATAGTAAGATGGATAAGACTAGAATTGTTAGCTATTATAGTGTAGTAGAATAGCTGGTTTATATAGTAATAGTGGTGAGGTAAGTGTATTAAGTAAGATTTGTGTAGCAAGACATGAGAATAGGTGCAATGATGTGAAGAGCAAAGGAGTGACGGTAATTAGAATGAAAGAGCAATGATGATAAGAGCAAAAGAGCAACAATAATATGAGTGAAGGAGCAACAATAATAGCATGAATGTGGTAAAGAAATAAGGAGCTGAGCATAAACATACAAATTCCTAACATCCTGTGCTCTGGTGAAGATTAAGTGATACACATGTTGGTGGCCTCTATCTGTGTGACTGGTGTTGAGCCCTATAGTTATTGTCAAAGTCACAGAATGTTTTGCTGATGGAATGGATGCTTTCCTTGAGTTGAAGCTTGCTGAGGTGGTGCTCCTTCTGCTGTCTGCTATCCATACTGCCACTCTGACCTGAAGCACAAAGAAGAGTATTTGAGTCACCTAGCACAGAGTATTTGCACTTGCTGCTAGCCCATGAGGCACCTACAGAGATAATGATTGAAGGTGAGGGGGAGGGGGAAGTAGATGGTGCAGATGGCACAATAGATGGTGCAGCAGATGACATGGGAGACAGTGAAGTGGGCAGAAATGGAGATTGCACAGCAGAGGAAGGAGGCACTGGTTCATCATCACTAGAATCAATACTCACCTTCACCTTCACCTTCACCTTCACCTTCCTCAATGATGCTGGCATATTTGCTTCAGCTCCCTGAGACCATTGGGACAGACAAGAGGCATGGGTGCCCCTGATGGCTTTGGGCATGATCTCACTCATGGTCTCATAATGTGGGAGCCCTTTGTCTTTGAACAGCAAAGCTTTCAGATTTTTCTGAGTGATTAGTATATCATAGGACAATAAAAATCATTAAACTTACCATAACATATGTTTGAAATATATCTTTGGTTTCAATCATGATATCAAGACCCCTCTCGCCAGTCTAAGTAAAGCCAGATTTCTGCTTGAGGACAGTGACCACATTGTACAACTCCTTGAGCTGGTCTTCCAAACTGTGTCTTGAATGTTGTGGAGTTGCCTGCCTGGGACTTGTGTTGAAGCAGGAACTTGATGGGCTTGGACTCATCATCAGCTGTCCATTTACATCTAGAGTTTACTGCAGGTAAATATTCAGTAGTGTCAACAGTGGACTGAGGAGGGCTGCTGCAAGTGTGTGCCATACCCTAGCAAGTGGTTCAAGGCGTGTTGATACGGGTGACAAACTGGCCGGCGAGTTTTGAACTTAAACTCCGATTTAAACCAGCCACTAAGACTTTGAAAATACTCGAAGAAAATGCCGTATTATTGTGCTACCAAATGGGCCGTAAGGTCAGTGGCTACAACTAAGCACCCCTTACGTAAGGGAAGCAACTCTAAGGTGACGCTGTCGGTCTGCTGCAATCCTTCCTTGGTGCCTTTTTGGTTTGTTTTCTAGATTCTGCCCCACATGAATGTCTTTGCAAGGGCAGCCCCAAAGAAAGGTACCGTCCGACAGCGAGGTCGCCATCTAGTATAGCTGATCCTTACTCCATCTCTCAGGCGAGAACTTTGAGCTACGCGCAGACCTGAATAGCGAGTATCGGGATAAGCGCAAAGAGGCAATAAAGCGGGTGATTGCGAACATGACCATCGGGAAAGGTGTGCAGGGCTGTTATCGCTACGCGCAATGCTGACGCAGTGCCATCGTCTCCTGCAGACGTTAGTGGCCTCTTCCCGGACGTGCTAAAGAACATGCAGACGGAAGACATTGAACAAAAGAAGCTTGTATACCTCTACCTAATCAACTATGCAAAAACACAACCAGAACTAGTCATCCTTGCTGTGAACACGTTTGTGAAGGATTCAGACGACCCGAACCCGCTCATCCGTGCGCTCGCTATCCGCACGATGGGCTGTTTGCGCGTAGAGAAAATCATCGACTACCTCTGCGACCCATTGCAGAAGTGCCTGCGCGACGACAATCCGTATGTGCGGAAGACGGCCGCGCTCTGCGTCGCGAAGTTGTATGACCTCAAGCCGGAGCTCCTGATCGAGCACAAATTCATCGAGCAGCTGCACGAGATGATCTCAGACTCAAATCCAATGGTGCGTCTGCCACTCGCTCTACAGTCTGTTCAGGGGAAAGCGCCTACACCGCACTCGCTGCATCCAGGTCGTCGCGAACACTGTCACCGCGCTCTCCGACATCCACGTTGCCGCGGCGTCGCAGTCTTCGACAGCACCAACTGACCCTGCTCTCTTCACGATCACGTCCACGATCCTGAACAAGCTCCTTATTGCGCTGAATGAGTGCTCGGAATGGGGCCGTGTCGCGATTCTCAACGCCCTTGCGCGTTACCAGGCGCACGACGGGAAGGAGAGCGAGCACATCTGCGAGCGCGTCGTGCCGCAGTTCCAACATGTGAACGGCAGCGTTGTCCTCGGTGCGGTTAAGGTGCATTCCTTCCCTTCTCGCCACGCATGAGGAGAATCAGGTGCTGAGCAGGCAACTGCGCTAGGTTGTGATGATCCATCTACGTGGCGTGGAACGCGAAGAGCTGTCAAGACAGCTTGTGCGCAAGATGGCGCCGCCCCTCGTGACATTGCTCTCGTCGCCCCCCGAGGTGCAGTGGGTCGCGCTGCGCAACATAAACCTTCTCCTACAAAAACAACCAGACATCCTTTCGAACGAGATGCGCGTGTTCTTCTGCAAGTACAACGATCCATTATATGTTAAGGTCGAGAAGCTGGACATCATGGTGCGCCTCGCGGGCGAGAACAACCTCGACGCGCTGCTGAGTGAGCTGAAGGAGTGCGTACATTCCGTGTCTCGCCTTATTTGTTCTGAGAAGAGTAATGTGGGTGTTGGAGGTATGCATCGGAGGTCGACGTCGACTTTGTGCGGCGGAGCGTCAAGGCCATCGGTCAGACGGCTATTAAGATTGATGCGGCGGCGGAGCGCTGTGTGAACGTGCTGCTGGACCTCATTGCAACAAGAGTTAGCTACGTTGTGCAGGAGGCAGTTGTCGTAATGAAGGTGCGCGTGCTTGCCCTTCCTTGTGCTATCTTGTACCTGCGCTTCACACTGCATCGTGCCGGGGCCAGGATATCTTCCGGCGATATCCATCAACGTACGAGGGCGTCATTCCGACATTGTGTGCAAACCTCGAGGAGCTGGACGAGCCGGAAGCGAAAGCGTCGCTCATCTGGATCATTGGCGAGTACGCGAACAAGATCGACAACGCGGGAGAGCTGCTAGGTATCTTTGTAGATACGTTCACAGAGGAGTCATATCCTGTACGTATCCCCCTAGCCTGTCATCGAGAACTCCGACTGAGGCGTCTTCCGACAGGTGCAGCTACAGACACTGACAGCAGTCGTGAAGCTGTTCCTGTACAAGCCCGACACATCACAAGGGGTCGTGCAGCGTGTTCTCAATACAGCGACGAAAGACTGCGACTCGCCTGACGTGCGGGATCGAGCGTACATCTACTGGCGACTATTGTCCACAGATCCAGGCGCAGCTAAGGTACGCTCTCACACTTTCCTCTCTTTTTGAATGGCGGTGGATCGTCATTGCTCCCGGTGTGGATAGTCCGTCGTCCTCGCCCATCGACCACCAATATCGTTGCCTCGCACCACCGTCGCGCCTGCGCTGCTGAACGAGCTACTTGGTGAGATCTCAAGTCTTGCCAGCGTGTACCATAAGCCGGCGGAGACGTTCATCGGACTCGGGCGCATTGGCGTGGACTCGGTACACAAAAAAGGTACCGAGTAAGTTGCTCTCCGCCCTCTCTTCCTAGACGACATTGACCAACGCACGCGCAGCCTTTCAGACGACCATGCAGCAGCGCAGAAGGCGCTGCAGACAGTCGCCACAGGCCAGCAAGCGGAGAACCTACTGGACTTCGACGACGAACCTGTGGCAGACGGGCAGCCGACAGGGCTGGCGGCGACACAGGTGCTGCAACAGACACCCGCAGCGGCGAACCTGCTCGCAGGGTCGGCGAATCCGCTCGACGACCTCGTGTCTATCTTCGGCAGTGCGAGCCTCAGCGTGCCGACCGTGCAGCCCGGCGCGCCCGCGCAAAACGCATTTGGGGGCCTCGGGCTGGGGATGCCGTTACCGCCGGTGCCGACGCTGACACAGATGGCTGTAGGACAGAGGCCGCAGGAGGACTTGCTGGGGCTGTTCTAGACTCACTGATGTATTTTGTGCTTCTGCAATGGGTATTGTGTACGGTGTTCGTGTACACGCATTCCATGTGTGTTTAGTGCAGCCGCTTTGGCGTCGCAGCGTCGGCGCTTTGGAGCGTGCAACGCATTGTATGCTGCGCTGGATTGGGTCAAGTGTCGGTGAGCATATGCACGCGGCGGAGTCTGCCGGTGAAAGTTGGAGAACGGGGTCGCGTGGTGGCGGCGCATGTGCAGCATTTGCCCGCCGGATATGGAGAGTACTAGTGGGATGCTACGATAAACGAGAAACGGAGAATTTTGGTTGACTTGGAGCAACCAGAAACGGGATAACGATGGAAAGTGAGTACGTCAAACCTATCACGCGGCTCGACAGCACTAGACTGTAGCAGTCGTGCTTGAGTGATTTCTTGAAGCGAATGGTACAGGATACGCATGATGCACGCTCGGAGATCATGGCGACGCCGGCATACCTTTTGTTGCAGCACACGCTGAACTACTTGCATGCTTGTCTGTTAGGCTCTGACTAGATGTCCACATGGATCTGGAGGATCACATGCGATGGTGCCGTTTGGAGCTGAATGTTGCGATTGGGTCCATGGTGTGCAGCCAGCCTCAGGTTTCAGTCGCTCTTCTCCCCCAGCTCGTCCATAACATGGCATACATCCCATCTCACATATATATCTGTTTCTCTCCTTCCCCTTCTTTCTCCAATGCTTTCCTTCTCCCTCATCGCTGTCTGTGCCGTCCTGGCCCCGTCTGTGCTTGCACAGTACCAGATCTGGGACATCGTACGTCGCTCACTCGTCGCGTCCTCTTGCTCACCAGCACGCTCACCCATTCACATGAGTAGTGGCAGACGACTTGGGACAGGTCCAAACTGTATACCCGCATACCAGTCTCCACACCCATATACTTCACTTCACCTGGCACTGCCGCCAGCGCAGACATTATCATCAATGACAATGCCACGTACCAGTCCGTCTTGGGCTTTGGCGGCGCCCTGAGTGAGCCCATCATCATCATCATCATCATCATCACCTGTACCCTTGAGGCACCTCCACTGATCTATCCGCGCCCTTCAGCTGACTCCTCTGCCACCTTGTTCAGCAAACTAAAGGTTTGCCCGCCGCATATTTCTCTCTCTTTGTAGGGGGACCCCTTGACTAATTCCCCGTCGCAGAATACCAACCTCAATAATTACTGGCAGCTGTTGAACAAGCTTTTTGACCGTGAGACCATCTTCTGGGAGGTGTGGTTCTGAGCTGATGCCAAGCGCGTTCGCGCAGCGACGGATAATGCGCCGGCTGCTGGTCTGACCTTCATCAGACTAACCCTCGGCGCGTCAGATTTCTCCGCAAAGGGTGCGTCTTGCATATACCCAGCAAATTCGAAATCTTACTCGTACAATTAAATTTCCTGTTAGATTACAGCTACGATGACGCCAGCGGCGACACTACGCTGTCCACTTTCAATATCAATGCCACACCCTCTGCCGTGTGGACGGTACTCAATGATATCAAGTCAATCAATGGTTACTTGCGAATCATTGCTGCGCCGTGGTCCCCTGTACGTTTTGCTCGATTCGTTCTCCACACCAGATTGACCTCCTTACAGCCCGCATGGATGAAGGGAAGCGGGACTATGAACGGCGGCTCGCTGAATACAGAATTCATCAATACTTGTATGTGTTCGACCATCCGATCTTAACGAAGTGATATTTCGATTGACGTCGTGATTCATTAGATGCCAATTACTTGTTCAAAGCTGTTCAGGGCCTCTCGGCCAAGGGTTTCTTGCTGTATGGAATTTCCATCCAGGTATGCCGAGTTCTCGTCGTTTAATACTTGGATTTATCAAAGATGGGGTGTATCAGAATGAGCCAGAGTATAGCAACAATAGCTACCCGACTTGCAGCATGCCGGTTGCAGTGGAAGCCCAGATCGCAATAGCCTTACGCCGGTTGCTGGATAGCAACGGATTTACGTCTGTAAAGATTATCGGCTATGATCATAATTGGAGCGACGCAGGAGGATACCCAGTACAGCTTGTGAGTTGTCGCATAGCACATCAAAACAAGCAAATTAACGACATACAAGATGCAACAAGCAGGGAGCGCCATCGATGGAATAGCGTTTCACTGCTATGCAGGCTCTGTTAGTCAACAAGATACCTTCCATAATCAGTACCCTCAAACCGAGATTTACTTTACCGAGTGCTCAGGTACTTTCAACAGTGACTGGTGGAGCAACGTCAAGGTAAGAACCTTTCTTCACATCACAACTTATCCTTATCTCATGTATCAACGCTATATCAAAAGTGGTACATGGATAACCTGTAAGTCGGTATCGCCGACATAGACTACGGTGTTGACGCGGTATCATCGTTAGCTGGATCGGCGCCATCGAGTACAACGCTCGGTCTGGCCTGATGTGGAACTTGGCGCTGGACGGCTCGGGTAATCCCAAGCTTCCCAGCACGAGCAGCTGTGGAGGTCCTGGGTGTCGCGGTATTGTCACGATCAACAACGACGGCAGCTATGAGCTCAACGAAGAATGTGTGTCCTCCATCCTTGTCCCGTCGATCGTTGCTGACTACCATCGTGTTGTGAGGGTAGATTACAGCATGGCCCAGGCGTCCCGCGCGATCCTACCACGGGATGTCAATGGCCCATGGGGCAAGCGCATTGGGGTTAGTGTCGGCGGAAGCCTCAACTGGGCCCTCCGCGTTGGCGCATACGTCACCGGTCGCGTCTCATCCACCGACTGGCTACGCTACAGCCTCGTCGTGCTCAATTGGTGCGCTCCCTCCGCAGCTCCAAACTCGCCGTGTGTTGACCCCTCCGCAGGGACGACAGTTCTACCACGACCTGGAATCCGGTGCCTGTGACGACGACGATCGAGTTCCGCGGCACACAGGTACGCGTGGGCTCCCCTCACCCTCTCTCTACGTTTGCTGACACACGGGGCTTTCTGTGCTTGCCTTTGGCTACAGGCTACCTATACCTTCCCCGTCGGTGTGACGACGCTCTGGTGGTACGCGCCTGCGCCCTCGGCAGCACGCGCGCATACGGAAGTAGAGATCGACCTCGCACACGACTTAGACATGGTAAGACCTGGGAGCCCGCTGGATCAGCGCCCGCTGTTCGACTCGGGTGCCACATGACGGCTACTCTATCCTTTCCATAAGTTTTGATCAGCTGGTATGGTGCTGTCGTCGTATTATCAGTCGTCGTCACTGCTCGGTCGGTGTGGTATGTGGTACGAGTGGTTTATGTGTACCCTGTATCGTGTATCGTCGACGGCAACGAGCTGCCATGTACCTATGTATCCTTCGTATTTGTGTCGTCGTTTGGGGGTGCGTTGCCAGTGAGGCAAGCACCGTCGGTCTCTTACGCTGTATTATCTCTCTTCGGCAAATATCGAGTGTACCAGACCAAGATGAACTTGGTCTTGCAGGGATACTGGCATGGACGCCTGGTCCACCTTTCCAGGGGGCTTAAGCTCCTGAAATAGCACTCTTCATACCTGGTAAGCGGGTCTCCCAGGTGAGGTTTCGTGGCGGGCTAGGTGCCGAGTCAGCAGGAGAAGAATATGTATTCACCGAGTCATTCGGCTCCGCCTTCACTGGAGCTGGCATCGCTTTCTGTGGAGCGTTTGCATTTGCGAGTGGAAGTCCCGCTCGCTCTTCTACTGCCCCTCTGCCCCTACCCTTCGCATTAGTCGTAGACGCGGCTCGCCTTGGCGTCTTCTTTCCTTTGCCTTTTCGTGCGCTAGCCTTGTGATACTTGTCTTCGCTCAGAGAACTAGATGCGTCCGCACAGGGACTAGCTGACGCCACTGGTCTTGCATGTCCTCCCTTCCCTTGTTGCAACCGACCGATATACTTGGCATTTATGCAGAGCCTGCGTGCCACACCTGTTGTTACGATTTCTATACTTTTTCTTCTACATTCACTGAGTTAACTGTGCCGCAGCACTTATATTTACCATCAAAGGCACTGTTACTCTAGAACTTTCCTTTCTGCAGCACTTACATATACTGTGCTATGTTTGCTTCAGTAGGATACCCTGAGACCTGAAGCTGTACTATATAAGCAGGATACCATACTTACAAACTAGCTTAGTCTCTTGTATCCTGCTTCTAGCTTGTCAATTCTCATCTGGGTTTCTTTCTCAACAGTGTGCTACACCATGAGCCTCTCACCTGAGCCTGAACAGTTATAGCTGCCTGTCTTGGCATACTAAACCATTACACCCATGTCATGCAGAACTGGTTCAATGAGTCTTGCTTGTTCATTGCTTGTGCCTTAGAACCCCATGAATAATTCCAAAAAAATTCCAACAGGTGTTACTAACTTCCAGGTCCAGCTGATTTTCTGTTACTAATGTTAAAGTGCAGGCAACAAAGCAAAGAATAGATAGATCATAATGAGATCAAGATAGGCTTGTAGCCATACAAAGAGGAAGAGCTACTAAAGGACTATGGTCCAAAGGTAGAAGAGCATCTGTAAGATAAGAGAAGATGTGTACCAGAGGGTAGAGGGTACACAGAAGAAAGAGAGAGCTGCATAGAGCAGGTATGTCAGAAGAGAGCTAAGAGAGTGGAAGAGATACTCACCTCAGCACATGCAGAAGTGCTGAGGTTAGATGATGACAAGGTAAAGAAGATATAGTAAAGGCCAAATAGAGTTAGAGAGGAGCCTGAACTGCAAAGATAGAAAGAGATAAGGATATGGAAGTATGTCCAGCATCCTAAGATAGGTAAAAATCAACAACTAATTGTGAGAAATGCTTTTAACAGTTGTTAATAACTGTTAGGAATTCAAGAGTGTCATGATAGAGCTCACAGAAGTATGCAGTGATTCACCAGCCCCCAGTCTGGAATGTTAGAAGTGTACACACAGGCTATGGCAAGCAATGACAAATAAGATGTATAAGCAAGTGATCCCTTGTGGGGAGATCACAGTGATCATGGCTGCAGCAGTGGGTGTTGAAGATTGTGTACACACAGGTCTGGGCAGGCAACAAACAACAGTATGATTGATAACAAGACAGAGAACTTATCCCTGAATGGGGAAAGAACTGCAAGCATTGTTGAAGTTCTCATGTGTCATTCACTCTGGCACCCATGCCCCACACTCTATGACTAAGTGTGGTCTGTGCACAGTTCCCACTAGTATAAAGAGTAGTACTATAGTGCTGTATAATAACAAGTGGACATTCTCTTATCCTTCTCCTGAAGTGTCCACAGCCAGTCATTACTACCCCTTTAAAACTCTTCTTCCTAGTCTTCAATGGAGACTATACTCTACATTGTTATTGTCAGCTACTATGTGGCCTTGCTGCCAGCTATCTGGCATTCATGCCATCTCCATCTAACTCCTCCTACGTCTAGTAGGACTCTTGGTCACCTAGCCCCCTTATGGGATCTCATCAAGCATATCTGCAGCAGA